>BSBM01000687.1:0-27500 GCA_027924585.1 Larix kaempferi
CTGTGTACCATGGTTGACTTTTTATAAACCAAGGTTGACTTCAGGTTGGCAATGGATGACTTTGGATGACCATGGTTAACTTTGGTTGAGCTTGAATGGCTTTTGGTCAAACATGCTTGATTAACCATGTTTGTTCATGGTTGACCTTGGTTCGTTGAATTTTGACTATTGGTTGATTATGGTTTACCATTGGTCAACTATTGGGTGACTATGGTTTTTTCTATTGCAACCATGGTTCACAATGGCTAACTATGTTTGAACTTTGGATGACCATGGTTGACAATGGTTGACTTTGGTTGATTTTGCTTGTCTATGGTTAACAATGGTTAACTTTTGCTTCACAATGGTTGATTTTGGTTTACCATGGTTTAATTTGGTTGACCATGGTTGACTTTTTCTAAACCATGGTTAACTTCTGGTTGACTTTGGCTAACCATGGTTAAGTTTGGTTGAGCTTGGATGACTTTTGGTTAAACATGGTTGAGTTAGGTTTAGTTTTGGTTGACCATGGTTAACTTTGTTGGACTTTTAGCTTACTTTAATTGACTATGGTTGAGGAAGGTTGACCACAGTTGACTACGGTTAACCATGATTGAGCATGGTTGTTCATGGTTGGCCATGCTGGACTTTTGTTGACCATGTATGAATTTTGTTGACCATGGTCTAGGGTTGGTTGACCACGGTCGACTTTTGGTTGGCTTTGGTTGTCTATGGTTGACCATGGTTGACTTTTGGTTGACTTTGGCTACCACGGTTGACTTTGGTTCACATTTGCTTAACCATGGTTGAATTTGGTTTACTTTGGTTTTCTAAGTACGTTTTTAATGGAACACATTTCATTGTGGCATTGATTATTTAATATCAATGAATATATATATATATACACATATATATAAGTTCTTTAGTTTTTGGGATGTGGTTGACTTTGGTTCATAATGTTTGACGTTTGGTTTACCATGGTTGACTTTGTAAACCTTTGGTTAACTATGGTTGACCATTGTTGTGTTCTATTGACCATGGTTGACTTATAAGCCATATTATTAATATGGCTTATAAGCCATTAATTAATGGCTGATAAACCATTAATGGCTTATTGTTAATATAGCAAGCCATATTATTAATATTAATGGCTTATAAGCCATATTTAATACTAAGCCATATTATTAATATTAATGGCTTATAAGCCATATTATTAATATACTTAATGGCTTAATATTAATATTAAGCCATTAATATATTATCAACCATATTATTAATATTAATGGCTTATAAGCCATATTTAATAATTAATGGCTTAATTTATTATCAATATTGCTTAATTAATAATTAATGGCTTATATCGCTTAATTAATACTAATATTAACTTTGTTTGACTTTTGGCTAACTTTAATTGACTATGGTTTGAGCAAGGTTGACCATGGTTGACTATGGTTGACCATGATTGACCATGGTTGTTCATGGTTGACCTTGGTTGGCCATGCTTGACTTTTGTTGACCATGGATGAATTTTGTTGACCAATGGTCTTGGGTTGGTTTACTTTAGTTTACCACGGTCGACTTTTGTTTGGCTTTGGTTGACTATGGTTGACCATGGTTGACTTTTGGTTGACTTTGGCTAACCACGATTGACATTAATTTACATTTGGTTAACAATTGATGAATTTGGTTTACTTTGGATTGCTTTTGGTTTACTTTTGTTGACTTTGGTGCACTATGCTTTACCATGGTTGACTTTGTTTGATCTTTGTTGACTTTTGGTTGACCATTACAGACTTTGGTTTACCATGGTTGACTATTCCTGGCTGACAATGGTGTACTTTAGTTGACCATGGGTTGAATTTTGGATTACATTGGTTGGTTATGGTTGACCATTGTTTGAATATGCTTAAAGTTGGTTGACTGTGGTTGACTTTGGTTAGCTATGGTTCACTTTGGATTTGGTTTCAACCATGGTTGGTTTATGGTTAACTTTTTGGTTGATCATGGTGAATTTTTTGGTTGACCATGGATGAATTTGGCTAACCACAGTTGACTTTTTGTTGACTTTGGTTGACATTGTTTAATAATGGTTGACCTTTTTCTCCCATGGTTGACCTTTTTTTAAGCATGGTTGACTTTTGGTAGACTTTAGTTGTACATGGTTGACCATGGAAGAGCATGGTTGACAACAATTTGACTTTGGTTGACTGTGGTAGAGCATGGTTGAAAACAGTTGACTTTAGTTGACCATGGCTAATTATGGTTGCATTTAGCTTTTTTTGGTTGACCATGGTTGACTTTTGGGTGACATTAGTTGACCATGGTTGACTTTAAGTTGGCTTTGGTTGACTGTGTACCATGGTTGACTTTTTATAAACCAAGGTTGACTTCAGGTTGGCAATGGATGACTTTGGATGACCATGGTTAACTTTGGTTGAGCTTGAATGGCTTTTGGTCAAACATGCTTGATTAACCATGTTTGTTCATGGTTGACCTTGGTTCGTTGAATTTTGACTATTGGTTGATTATGGTTTACCATTGGTCAACTATTGGGTGACTATGGTTTTTTCTATTGCAACCATGGTTCACAATGGCTAACTATGTTTGAACTTTGGATGACCATGGTTGACAATGGTTGACTTTGGTTGATTTTGCTTGTCTATGGTTAACAATGGTTAACTTTTGCTTCACAATGGTTGATTTTGGTTTACCATGGTTTAATTTGGTTGACCATGGTTGACTTTTTCTAAACCATGGTTAACTTCTGGTTGACTTTGGCTAACCATGGTTAAGTTTGGTTGAGCTTGGATGACTTTTGGTTAAACATGGTTGAGTTAGGTTTAGTTTTGGTTGACCATGGTTAACTTTGTTGGACTTTTAGCTTACTTTAATTGACTATGGTTGAGGAAGGTTGACCACAGTTGACTACGGTTAACCATGATTGAGCATGGTTGTTCATGGTTGGCCATGCTGGACTTTTGTTGACCATGTATGAATTTTGTTGACCATGGTCTAGGGTTGGTTGACCACGGTCGACTTTTGGTTGGCTTTGGTTGTCTATGGTTGACCATGGTTGACTTTTGGTTGACTTTGGCTACCACGGTTGACTTTGGTTCACATTTGCTTAACCATGGTTGAATTTGGTTTACTTTGGTTTTCTAAGTACGTTTTTAATGGAACACATTTCATTGTGGCATTGATTATTTAATATCAATGAATATATATATATATACACATATATATAAGTTCTTTAGTTTTTGGGATGTGGTTGACTTTGGTTCATAATGTTTGACGTTTGGTTTACCATGGTTGACTTTGTAAACCTTTGGTTAACTATGGTTGACCATTGTTGTGTTCTATTGACCATGGTTGACTTATAAGCCATATTATTAATATGGCTTATAAGCCATTAATTAATGGCTGATAAACCATTAATGGCTTATTGTTAATATAGCAAGCCATATTATTAATATTAATGGCTTATAAGCCATATTTAATACTAAGCCATATTATTAATATTAATGGCTTATAAGCCATATTATTAATATACTTAATGGCTTAATATTAATATTAAGCCATTAATATATTATCAACCATATTATTAATATTAATGGCTTATAAGCCATATTTAATAATTAATGGCTTAATTTATTATCAATATTGCTTAATTAATAATTAATGGCTTATATCGCTTAATTAATACTAATATTAACTTTGTTTGACTTTTGGCTAACTTTAATTGACTATGGTTGAGCAAGGTTGACCATGGTTGACTATGGTTGACCATGATTGACCATGGTTGTTCATGGTTGACCTTGGTTGGCCATGCTTGACTTTTGTTGACCATGGATGAATTTTGTTGACCAATGGTCTTGGGTTGGTTTACTTTAGTTTACCACGGTCGACTTTTGGTTGGCTTTGGTTGACTATGGTTGACCATGGTTGACTTTTGGTTGACTTTGGCTAACCACGATTGACATTAATTTACATTTGGTTAACAATTGATGAATTTGGTTTACTTTGGATTGCTTTTGGTTTACTTTTGTTGACTTTGGTGCACTATGCTTTACCATGGTTGACTTTGTTTGATCTTTGTTGACTTTTGGTTGACCATTACAGACTTTGGTTTACCATGGTTGACTATTCCTGGCTGACAATGGTGTACTTTAGTTGACCATGGGTTGAATTTTGGATTACATTGGTTGGTTATGGTTGACCATTGTTTGAATATGCTTAAAGTTGGTTGACTGTGGTTGACTTTGGTTAGCTATGGTTCACTTTGGATTTGGTTTCAACCATGGTTGGTTTATGGTTAACTTTTTGGTTGATCATGGTGAATTTTTTGGTTGACCATGGATGAATTTGGCTAACCACAGTTGACTTTTTGTTGACTTTGGTTGACATTGTTTAATAATGGTTGACCTTTTTCTCCCATGGTTGACCTTTTTTTAAGCATGGTTGACTTTTGGTAGACTTTAGTTGTACATGGTTGACCATGGAAGAGCATGGTTGACAACAATTTGACTTTGGTTGACTGTGGTAGAGCATGGTTGAAAACAGTTGACTTTAGTTGACCATGGCTAATTATGGTTGCATTTAGCTTTTTTTGGTTGACCATGGTTGACTTTTGGGTGACATTAGTTGACCATGGTTGACTTTAAGTTGGCTTTGGTTGACTGTGTACCATGGTTGACTTTTTATAAACCAAGGTTGACTTCAGGTTGGCAATGGATGACTTTGGATGACCATGGTTAACTTGGGTTGAGCTTGAATGGCTTTTGGTCAAACATGCTTGATTAACCATGTTTGTTCATGGTTGACCTTGGTTCGTTGAATTTTGACTATTGGTTGATTATGGTTTACCATTGGTCAACTATTGGGTGACTATGGTTTTTTCTATGTCAACCATGGTTCACAATGGCTAACTATGTTTGAACATGGTTGACTATTGATTGGAAATGGTTTTAATGTGGTTGAGTATTAGTTCAATATGGCTTTTAAAATGTCTACCATGGTAGACTTTTGGTTGACAATGGTTGAATTTTTGTTGACAATGGTTGAATTTTGGTTGATAAGCTTTGACTTTTTGTTAACCATGGTTGACTATGGAAGATTATTGGTTGAGTATTGGCTATGGGTTGACTTTAGAGTTTTGGTTGACTATGACTATTGGTTGGTTATTGTTTTTACTATGTGAGACATGGTTGAGTATAATGAAAAAAATATGGTTAGGAAATATATTAAGGGTCATGTGATTACAAAACTAAATTATGTTAACTTATTTCTCTCCAGGGCTATATCACATTATAGTGTTAAATTTGTTGAGTTTTGTCAAATTGTTAATGTCCCTTATGGATATAACGCAAGGATATATTGCATTCCAGTGTTAAAATTTGGTGAGGTTTGTTGACTTATGTGAAATTGTTACTTTAGTCATTGATAATGACCTCATTAGTGATGAGAGTTCGGAAAATTATGAACATTGGAAAAATCATTTTGATGTTAATTAAAGTTATATGGTGATGTGATATTCATAATTAGTTTTGTTGACAATATTAAAATGTAATGTCAATTTTGAGCTCAAAGCTAATATCCTAACATTGTTTAGAAAAATATGGAATATATGGATTTATATTAAAAATTACTTAAACATAATAAGAATTTTGTTAATTGTTATAAATTATAGCAATTTTCAATTATCCAATCAATTTCAGTTTTAGACATCAATAATCAATTCAACATCATTATATTTATATTATACATAAGTATATATGAAACATTATTTATTTTTTCCTAATATCTTTAAATTCCCAGAATGTATCTATTCAATATAATCTTCAATTATAACATTAATTGTTTCTTATTGAAAATAAAAAAATAGAACTTTAGAAAATTCCATATTATTAATAGGAATATTGTTATCCTCCCCACGGGGTTCAAATCTAACCTGGTGACACTTGCTCCTTGGAGTCGAATAATGTAATCCTCTAACAAATGGTGAACCATCATTTAAAAAAAAGTTTTATACATAAATTTTTATTAAGGATTTAATTAATTGACTTATTTGTTTTTCATTATAGGTAGAAAATAGAGTTATGCAAGCAAGTTTTAATGTAAAATTTATTTATTAAAAGTTATTTATCAAAATCATTTCATTTTTGAATAATTATAAAAAATAAATTAAAAAATTACATAAATTTCATTAAATTATCTTAAATTATAAAATATTTATAAATTTAAAAGTTATTTTTTATATTATATTTAAATTTATTATATAATATTTCTAATAAGTTTTTTAAATCCAATTATTAATTTAAACATAAACTTTACGACTTATTTTTAGAATTATGAAATAACTTTTCTTATTACAATTATGCATCATTCATTTTCAAAATGGAATATATTGCACAATCAATACTTTTTGTACACTATTCCTAAAATATACATTACATAATTATAATTATTAATTCATTTTTTGCATGGTTTAGATAAAATACATTATATGATTTTATAACTAAACCAACTCCCATAACTCCATGAATTATGATATTGTTGAAGTTGATAACTTATAAATAGTTATGTCACATTTGAAAAATAAATATTAAAACAACAAAAACATTATATAATTATAACTATACCATCACCCATGATTCTCATAAGCATTGCACTATTGAATTTGCTAACACATAATTATGTTGTATTTGAAAATGAAATATTAAACCATAAAAACATTATATACTTCCCATAATTGGCATGAGTAGTTGAAGTTAGTATTACATAACCCATAGATAATTATGTTACATTTGAAAATTAAATATTAAATAATTATAATATTAAAATTAAATATTAAACAATTACATTTGAAAATTAAATATTAAACAATTTGGTAAATGCATAGCTTTATAAAATAAAATAAAAAATTGCACCATTTATAATATTATGCAATTTGGTAATGCATGGCTCACTAAAAACCTTATAATTTTTTTTTATTTAGCACTCTTTATAAGAAAATATTCATATTATTAATATGCATAACACATAGAGGTATTCCAGATTTTACAAATACTTACACCAACATTTGAATGCAATAAGGAGAGATATCCAACAACTAAATGATATTAATTTTGCACATATTAACTATGATTAAGTGTAAATCAATTATGAAGAGTAAATTAAAATAAAAAACACTATGTATTATTTTTTTTCCATTAAATCCCTTCCGAGCTATCAGTTTTTGTGAATTCGTGGTCTTGATTTATAATTGAAACTCGTGGTTGAATAGATAGTGGAGAGTGAAATTGTTTCACTTGGAGGCCCTTGACTTCACACATGGCAATCCACGAAACATTGATACTCTGAAGTATTGAAAAGTGAAAAGAAGTCGGTTGATTTGATAATGGAGAGAAAAAGGTTTCAATTTTCTTTGCACTTCACAACATTCACTTCACACCTGGAAACGCCCACCACTTCACATCAAGTTGGTGTGGAGTGCGTCTTTATGAGTGGAGGATTGTGGTCATTATTTCGTTAAAGAGTTCTTAATTAAGTTGTTAATCAGTGCACATAAGATCCTCGACATTCACCTAATTGAATTCCGGCCACCATAGATAGCTATTAGAAATCCAAGCCATCTGCGTAAATATACAACTTGGTAAAATGAAGTGATGGTCTAACGACCTGGTAAAATGACGTGATGGTTTATCTTATCACTGATTGACTTTTATCACCTGTTAACGTGACGGAGATAGAGTTTCGATTCAATATGAGTAAGCATCCATATAATCTCATTGTCTAGGGTGCTAATCTCTTTTCATAGAATTGTGAAAAAAGTTTTATTTGTCTATCATACCAATCTCTTTTCATAAAATTCTGATAGAACTTTAAGAATAATAGTTTCGATTCAATGAGTAAGCCTCCATATAAATTCATTATCCATATAATGATTTGATTTTTTTCAATTATTATTATTCAAATAAAGTTATATTATTTTTTATTTTTAAAACTGTATTTTTGAATAGAAAAATAAATTTTGAGAATAGTAAAGTGTTTATAGTCTAGTACATGCAAGCTCTTGTTACCTATTCATCTTAAACCCTAAATTGATTAAACATCAATTTAGTGATTTAATTCTTTAATGTATAATTTTTTTTGGACCAAGTTTGCGATCGATCTATGCCAATCTTTATAAGCAAGCAATCGAGTAAACAATTCCTTTTATCATACACATAACATTGAAAAGAGACTAAACTTTGAAGGTAAACTTTACGTTGGATACCATGCAAATTCGTATGGAAAAATTATGGTTCGGTGGAAATAGTCTTCTCTGTTTGATTCGTTGGTTGGAGGAAATAGTCTTATTTTCAATTTTTGGTTTTACGCATTCCGAAGGATGGCAAACGTCGAATGTTTACACTTCTCTTTGGTTTTATTTTAATGCAATTTAAATGATATGTATCTCTTTGGTTTTATTTTAATGCATTTTTAATGATATGTATGGACAATATGGGTTCGTATGGCTTCGTATTATCTTGACAATATGCAATGGCTTTGTATTTAAGGTCAATGGTAAATAAATAAACTTCAGATGAATGCCATCAATGATCTTGCCTTTTTAATTTAGCTAATATCTCTTTCACTCATTTATCTAAAACAATCGTACTCATAAAATGCCCCAAAATATCCAAAGAGTGCTCCCAATTCCAAACCAGAACCATAAGGACCACTGCTTATTGTATCAACTTTTTGACAATTCAGTATTCATTAATTTCCCATTTCTGCACAGTTATTACCACAGAAAGAAGTTAATGCCATAATATATATATACAGATTGTCATTGATAGCTTGTATTGCCTTTTTTTTTGACAATTCAGTATGTATTCATTAATTTCGCATGTCTCTCGGTACAAATATGTCGCTCTGCAGGTGGTCGCGGATATCTGGATGACTGCCTGGGCGAACGATCAAGGAAATCAAGAACCATTGGAACACTACTCTCCACAATCAGGTGGCAATGTACGAAAAGCTACGCTGTCCGAAATAATAACCAAAATATTTGAGATCATATACGAGCGATTCTTCAGTGGCTTTAGAATCTAACACATTTTTGCATTCTTTAAAGATTGGGTCTTCTTGTACCATTCATTTTACAAATGCAGAATATAACAGTAAGATTCTGGGGCTCGACTCTCTTATGGAGAGGTCATCTCACACAATTACAAAAATAAATGTGTAACACAAAGATGTTGGGGGTTGGACTCTCTTATGGAGAGGCCATCCCAATCCTTCACGGAGGAGGAAGATGTATATTAACAAAAAATAATGATAGCGAGGCACAATAATGACAAAGGGGATGGCCTCTATGGAGAGATGTCCCTCTCTCCACGCAGAAGCTAGATGCATATATCAACAAACAAAATGATAAAGGGGCTAGGATCTATGGAGAGTTGTCCCTCTGTTCACACAGCCGTTGTTTACTCTCGAAAATAAATAGAAATCTACAAGCACAAAAAGAATACATGCAACAACTAACTCAAGGAAACACATTCTCATTACCGAGATTGTTCTCAAGGAAACACATTCTCATTACCGAGACTGTTCCATAGCTATTGAGGATCTCCCCTCTATTTCGCTTCATACACGCTATATGAGGTCGCACCTCTCTAATTCCGCTCAAAACATCAAATGCCAGATATCTTGCCAATATCCCTTTCAAACAATTACACAGCAAAAACTAAAGGAAAATCATGCAATCAAAGAATCCCAAATTCAATTAGTGGGGCGTCTCCCTCTTTGAGAGGTCACCCTCCCATTTTGCATGCCAAAACGAAAAGATAATGACAAAGATGGTTTTGGATTTATTTCACGTTTCACGACCACAATATCACCTAAGACTAAGAACAGTAACGTATCATCCAGCAATCATGCGGGGCTTGGCTGTGAAAAAGAGCAGCGAGCTTGTTCAGGACCTATCACTGGCTCCACTGTCTTGGAAGTGGCCGCCTTGCTTCCCCTACCTTCATGCATAAGAAACTTATACATCAACAAATAAAATATGAAATAGGGATTGTTCTCTCTTGAGAATCACCCTCGATGTGCTGCAAATTAAATCAAATTAATAAAGAAAAGCAAAGGGTAGAGAACGCCCTTCTCTCTGCATCAAAACGAAATTGTTAAAAGTTTGCAAATAAAAGTCATGCATAGAGAACGCCCCAGTCTCTACTTTAAACAATAGCAATCCCAAACCCTAAAGGACAGGAAATTCAACACCAGAAAGCATTCTGCCGGGAAACGCATTTCAAATTTCGAACAACCACACAGGTCTGTGATTACAAAAAGCAATGGTTTCTCGGTCCGATCCGTACCTGTTTTCGCTTGTTTTTGCAGGTGGCTGTTGCTGAAGATGCACGCTCGGTCCGGTCGCTTCTGCTGGTGGCTAGATGCACGCTCGCTCTTCTGCACGATCCTCTGGAGCGATTGATTCTGCGGTGTTTAATAATATAATAGTACACTATTTCCATTTGAGCGTTACAATTGTGGTGTCGAGCCTACAGTGGGGAGTGGAGGTGAGCGACGGTTTAATTCCAGCAGTGGGAAGTCGCAGGCATACAGCGAGTACAGGAGTGTGGCGGAGTGGAGGTGAGGGAGCGGCACTTGGCATTTGTAAATAATTTAATAAATTATTTCAAACAGTATGCGTCGTTTGAATTTAAAATTGCACGTGAGTTAACACAGCAAATCTGAGTGCTTCATCAATGCACCAGACGAAGCATATTCTTCTATCATTAAAATCTAGCCATTGAATATTAAAAATGTAATTAATCACCCACCCCCGACCCACCCCCAAAAGTTGAAAGAATACGCCTATCGGCGTAATTAATAAAAAACCTAAACATTAAAAATATATATATATTTTTTAATTAAAACTACAATCTTTATAACCATCCTAATAGTGTCACAAATGCTCTCGCTTATTTCTTAGCCATATGATCAACTTCAACCTTTGCTAAAGATTCTCCATGCTTCATAAATAAAATACAAAAAACCACACCCTTCAAGGTTCGTATTGGGTCGGTAACACTTAAAGATTCCCCACACTTCATAAATAAAATCCACAACATTCTCCATGACCTTCCACATTGAATCTAGGGACTACACATGGCCAACCTTTAACACCTAAAGATTCACCACACTTCATAAATAAAATCCATCACCTTCCGCATTTAATCTAAGGGGCCTCACATGGCCAATCTTTAGGATTTCCTTAGACTTTACCTTTTTCTATATTTTTTAATTTAAAGATAATTTTTAAGAACAAGCTCGTCATAGTAATTGTTAATTTCATATCTCACTTATTACCAATATTTACATTGAACATTTTGAAACTAAGGCCTTTAATTTTAAACATGAATGCACAAGTTTGTAAAAGACACTTTTGTTATATGAGGTTATAGGCTTTGTGTCCTTTGGGGCTGAGGCTCCGGACCCAGTGGCTGGTCTTGATGGTTATTACGACAGAGACCAGGGTTCTACTCCTGCTCCCTCAATAGTTCAATCGCAGGACTCGTCTGTGGTATCTCTGAATTCGTCCCTGCCTTCTCACTCGCTGGTGAACCGGTTCCAAATTAAGGCTGACCCCGGCTCGCGGTTTGTATCCCGCCCTGCCCAATCGACGCTGCTCGGAGGGAGGATGCGGCTAGTTCCTCGGTTATAAAAAAAATAAAAATAAATAAAAAGGCTTTGTGTCCTTCATCTTTATCTTAATAACATAAATGATCAATATCTTCCCTAACATTGGGAGCGGCAGGTGCGAGGGGGATAAGTTTTGATCCCAGAGGAAATAAAGTAGCAAACTTCTCTTGGGGACTTGGTATCAGCACCAATAACCAAGCCGAATGGTTGGTCTTGTACCACTCTCTTGAAATTGCGATCTCCTTTAACATGGAACATTTGCAGGTATTCAGGGACTCTAGGCATGTAATTCAAGCTATGCGCAATGGTAATTTCCACAAAAGTGATAAAAGTCAGAGATTTCAAAAAGGAATCAAGAGTCTTGAACTCCCAAAGGATACTCTCTTTTTCCATGTGCTAAGAGACCTCAACTCCATCGTGGATAAACTAGCAAATGTTGGTGTTACTATGGACAAGGGACAAGCCTCTCTCAACAAGGTCTTAAAACATCGTTTTATACCTTAATGAACACATTGATAATGAGTTTTAATACATGGAGAAATTACACGCAAGGTGGCCCTTTTCACCATTGCAAAATTTGTTTTGGGCATCAATCCATCCACCTACGTGCCTTGGTTTGGCAGTCTCGCATCCACCCACGCGCCCTCCACATGGCCTGTTCAGGTCTCACGCTTGGGCATTTAATACCCCAAGTATCCGTCGGATTCTTAGCGCACAGAATGGAGAGCCTTTCCCACCCTGCCCTCGCTCCGGCTCTGCAACGTCTTTGCATAACCCAGGATCCTGCAGCGCCGTTTGAAGCCGGTTCTCCCTCGTCAGCTCGCATCATGGAAAGGGTAAGACAGGCCATAGCCATGTTGAGCCATCTCTCTTCGAAAATCAAAACCTACCTCTCCAGGACGTATTCACCAGTCTGTACCACTGCGAAACAAATTGAGGAATTAGCCATGGAAGACAGGTATATACATGCTCGGCTCTCTTGCCTGGAGTCACGCATGGAAGACATGGACAGAAATATCATTGAGCTGATGGGAAAAGTGGACAGCATCAAAGCAGACACCTCAGTCTTTTCCTGCAAAACTCATTGCAGCATTGTGCAGGAAGCCCCAACTGTAAATCAGGAGATGATGGATGCGGCCTCAGTCCAGCAGCAGAACTTCAGTTAATGGAAGCCTCTTCTTCCTTTGTCTGCAGGTTCTCTTAGTTGCTCCTATTCTGAATGTTTTTTTGTCTAAAATTATGCAAACAATTTGTAAGGGTTTATCCCAACAGTAAAAACAGAGTTTATAGGAAGTCAGGAAGCATAGAACCCCATGATAAAAACTCCATAAGTCTCTGCAATTTTCCTTTCTCTGATGCAGAGTACTGGCTTTTGTTTTTTGTAATGAATGGTTGTGCACAGCCTTTGTTTATATAAATCTATCACCTGTTTCTGTTAAAAAAAAAATCTTCCCTAACATTCAATTATGGAAATCATACCTAACAATCTACTTTCCATCCCATTTCTTGGAGTTCCTTGTATTAAAAAGTAAAACGGATCTATTTCCTACCAAGTTAATGGCAAGAAAACCAACATCAATAAATACCTCTAACATGCTTGTTTCAACCACCACCAATCCCAAAATTATGTTGTCATAAAAACCTTCATCACACAATATCTAAGAACTTTTATAATCTTACCACCTTACTCAAGAGAAGGTAGACCTTAAGGAAGAAGGGATAATTTTAAGGACCCATACTTATTTAAAAGTGTATAAACCTTGGCGAATCTTACCAATTCTTAAAATGTCAACTATAAAATATTTGGCGATATTTTTCTAAAATTATTTCAATTTCTAAGGTTTTTATATATTTTATATAGTAATTTGGCAATTTTTAGAGTGAAAAAAGTTTACCCCATCAAAATTGGGCGAAATGGGGCTTCAAAAAATGCAAATTGGCGAATATTTTTGGGGAAAAAAACATGGAAAAATAGCTCATGGGCTAAATTTTGCCCCTAAAATTATCCTTGTAAGGAAGCTCTCTCAACCCCCACGGAACTCTTAAAAACAATAAAGTTAAAGTGTAAATGATTAATCTAAACCCCTCGTCCTCCAAGTCTTATGAAATTGGTGCTTACCCATTTCTTCCATCCAAGCAAACAAATGGGTAGACGCTTGATCCAATTTCAAATCTTGAACTTTGACCAACAATAAATGCATGTAGTTAAAAATAAATCTTGGTTCCAAAAGAATCCAAACATACTTTGGATGCATGCATAAAGGCATAGTTAAAAATGTAGTAGAATAATTTAAACATATGCTACTAGAAATAATGGGAAACATGGCAATGCATGCCTATATCCACTATTAATCAAAATCATAAATAATGCATGCATAATTCATTATATATTCCAATTCATTCATATTGTCATTATTATGTTAAAATAAATTGATTTTTATATAAACTTAAAACAATTTAATAATGTATATCTACGGACTTAACCTAATCCTGTAAGTTGAGTTGTTTTCTATACTTACGGATGTACAAATGGAAATTGGACACATGAGTCTTCTTTGGAATCGTGTAAGCTAGCTCATCCTCCTGTTGGTTCCTCCAAGTTTGTTGTGATGTTACATGAGGAGCGGATTTTTTGCAGATTGGTCGCAAAACAAAGGAAGCACATTTTTTTCCTAAATTAGAGGATCTGTCAATTCTTTGAATATTGACAGATCCTCCTTAGTTTGTTAATATGTAATTTCTTTTTTAAGCTGCAACAGATCGAGAATACCATTATATTCGCATATTCAGTTGGATCGAGAAGACTATATATTTTGTAATCATGAGAAAACTATATATTTTGTAATATGTTATATTTAGAAGGTTAATTGGGAAACAAAGAATAGTTTAAACAATTTCACAATTTTCAGGTCTTTGCTTGTGCTGGTTGATGGGAAATACATAAAGGTTCTCCGTCCAACAAGTTTCCTCCCATCAACAGCAACACATTTTTCTGGGAGATGAACTACAGACTTATAAGGTACCTTGGGCCCCGCATGTCTTAATGGCAGGTCTCTTGCCTTTAAGCAGGGAGATTCCTTAATTCTCCGTGAATGATTGATTCTATAGGGTATTCAACATCGACAAAATTGATTCATATCATGTTAGATTGCACTTCAATGCTTTGACACCCATTGGCATTAATGGAGGGATGTCTCATGTTGGTTAACAACTTTCATTACTAGTTGTTAATCCACCAAATCCATCCATGTTCGACTCCAACACCTTAATTCACATGGTTTGGATTGCATCATGAATGGTTTGGTTGAAGAATTTGTAGTTCATCATGGTTTTAGCAGACAATTACAGTCTTGGCTCAAGCCTGTAGAATCTCCAGTTTCTTTGTTTTTTAAATATTTTAGTAAAATCCTGAATATGAACAGATTGTTGGTAAAAAGGAATGTCTCATGTATGGGGAAGGGAATCCTGAAAATGAGCAGAACCTTTCTACGATGTTGGATTCATCCCCCCAGTACAAGCAAACTTTCAATTCTATTTGGCATTTTTGTTTTCAGGTTGCAGATATAATGATTTCTTCCAACAAAGTTATATCTTTCAAATCCATGGAGGATCTGTATTTGCATGATTGGAATGTTTGGATCTCAATTTTATCCCCTGCCTATCTGGTATGCTATTGAAAGTCTTCTCTGAATCTGCATAAGTATTGTTTCTGTAAGGTAAAATTCGATTTATTCTTCCTAATAATGTGTAATTCTAGCATATAAGAATGATTTGTATACATTTCATTTACATTTTCAAGGTCATTTCATGGGTTATTATATAATGTGGCCTATAATACCAAGTCCTTTTGTTCAAATCCTTTGCATAAATGGAATGATCGTTAACTCATTGCTTTTTGGACGAATGCCTATATGTTGATTTGACCCCGTCAATTGTCGATCACTCTAGCCTTTTTTCCCTTGTGTGAATAATTATATTTATACTCGATTTGACATATGCATTTATTTGTTATGCACAATACTGCCTGAAAATACCAATTTGGGTTAAAGGATACCAATTTGATCACCTAACTTCCATTCAACAGAGCAAGTTTCAGTTCGCATGGATGTTGCACGTAGGGAGGAGCCAAATTGCATTGAACTTTTGGGTCAAGATCCCTTTGGTAAGAGGATTTTTCAACAAATTGGATGCTATGCATTTTTCAGCAAATTCTGAGGGCACAACGAAGATGTGACCAAGGAATTTGCTCTTAATTTCAATGGAGCTTGTGCTAACATTCTGAGGTTTCTACTTCCAGTTTCTAAAACGTCTCTTGCTCTTGCTACAGGATTACCACAAACACAAGAAAGATGGTTTAAAAATCGTAGTTTGAAAAACACTAACTATTGGAAATAGTTCTTGAAACTGGCTAATAGTAGTATTCGGGCTGGTGCAAGGTAATGATACCCAATTATGACACATTAGTTGCACGGGGGGGTCAGTTTATAGGCAATATCCTATCACGTCCATTCATATTGGGGAATAAACTATAATACAAAAATGAGAAAATATATTGCCCTGTATTAAGGGGCCAAGGGGGCTTAATTATGTTATATGGAAATACAAATATTAGGGTATATTTTATTACATTTCGTGTCGAAGCGGTGTAGGGGAAGCAGAGGGAAAATCAATGGATAAGGGCATGAGGCATTGAGTTTGATGGACAAGGGATACTCAATCGGAATGTAGGATGGTTGATGCTAGTGCTCTATTGAAGGGTTTTCATGTTTCTCATGTGCTTGGTTGGTTAATGGATCTTCATATTGTTAATGGAATTGAGGTAATGAAGGATTAGGCTTTCTATCTTTTATGTGATTGTTATCAATTGGAAGTGTAGTTTAGGTGCATATTTTGTGTCTATAAATCATGTGTTTTTTATGCCTTTCAATGTAGTTTTCCTCCTTGTGTCCATTTGAATTTTTTTTCCTCTAGAAATTTCCTTTTGTGTGATCTCTAAAATAAACCCATCCACTAGAGAGCATCTAGGTTTGTGCATTGTGACCTTATCCATTTATAATCTTCACAAAGAAATCCTCATGCAATCCTTTGTTGATCCCATTTTTCCACTATATAAAAAAAACACTAGCCTCCAATTCCTTCATGACTCTTATATTTTACAAAAACCAAAACACTTTGTTTTTCTAAAGTTACAATTCATTTTCACCATGTATTCCATTGTTAAACTCTAGCAATCCTACCCTAGCGACTCCACCTTTGGGCTAGAGAAGAGATAACATAAAGAGACAAAAAAGGTTAGGTGTGGGGCAATGGCCTCCAACTTAGTTTTCCACAAGATATCATTGATTTTAGGAATTCAATCTTAACATTCTAGTTTGTGTGCTAACATGGAAGAACACGCATCTCTAAGATGATAGATATATTCTTAATGGTAGAAAAATTAGTGGAGGAGGTTGAAAGATGAAACTATTGGGTAGGAAACAATGGCTTCTATGATCATTTTCTTATTCTTGTATGACTACAAAAGGAGGATAGAAAAACTGCATTTCATTTTAAATCTAATCATGGTTGGTTGGATAAAGAATATTTTAGACTTCTTATTACAAAAAATGGAAATTTTATGATCCTTCTTATTATAAGTTAAGAAGTTAGTTGTAGGGAGTGCAAAGATGAAAAAGGAAGAAAATCAAGTAGACCTAGAAAAGGTAGAAGGAACATAACCACTATTTTTGAAAATAATGTCAAACGATCTTCCAATGATAAAGGGTTGCTAGATTTAAAGACACTATATGATAAAAAAATGAACTTTTAGACAAAAAGGAGGTAGAGTGGAGGATCAAAAGTAGATCCATATGGCTGGAAGAGGGGCATATTAACACTAAGTTCTTTCACAATTATGGCAATTTTAAGAAATGTGTAAATACAATTTGGTTAGTTGGTCTTTCTGATGGGTCAAAGAAAAAATAATTTGAAGAGATTGTAAAAGTTAACAAGGTTCATTTTCAAGATATTTTCAAAGATCCAAGATCTCCAAACATAGAAGAATTATGAAGGTGATAAGGATTTTCCTTAGAGGTTTTGAACAAAGGGTGAATGAGAGCATAGAGGCATAAGTTACCAAGGAGAAACCATCCACACTGGGAAAGATAAGGTAATTTGTGATTTCACACGAGCTCTATTCTTAGATCAACCAAATATCCTAATCTCCAACATGATTTAGGGATGGTATGCATTATTTCGTAAATAATGATTTAATTTATAAGAAAATTGCAGCAAATTTTATCACCTTTGAAGGAAACCTCTAAGTTTAGACTTCTTGTCTCTTTTTCTAGCATCAATCATCATATCAATGCAATCATCATATCAATGCTTGCATGACCCATAAACCTAAACAACTTGTATTTCTTTATTTCTAAAATATATGTCATTTTAACCTTTTCTAATAATATCTATAAAACCTATTCTGCTTTAATAACCTTTTCTAAAACCTTTTCTACTCTACCAAAGCTTACTCTTATGATTACGTCGAAAGCATCTATAATCATAATAAAAATGGAATAAATAATATCATTGTTATTATTATAAATATAATATAATCACAATTCACCTTATGAAATGAGTCCTTGATAAGTTTGATCTAAACTATGCATGTCTTTGTCATATAATCAACCTTCTCTTATGATATTTGATTGTAGAAAGGAATCAATCTATCATTTTTTTTGCCGATAAATAGATACAAACAAGAGACACAAGGTGGAAATGTCCCGCGCCATGGTTAATAGGTTGCTTTGGAAAATAGAGACTTGCCATAAAGAAGAAACTGCCAAATGAAAACTATAAAGAAAAAGTATATATGCGACTAAAATCATGACCTATATCTCTCCGCATGGAAACATTTAGATAATTATATCTTGTTTCAATATAATCTTACAAAGTATGGTCCCCAAATCATACCTTCAATAAAATTCCTATAATCACTAGACAACATATCCACTTCTTAAAGTAACTTCTACAAAGTAACTTGAACCAAAACCTAGCTAATTAACCATTAGAGTCTAGCCACTTAAATCATAAAATAATTGCAGATTAGATAATACTAAAGAGTGGCATACATCATAAATTATTAGAATAATGATTCCATCACATTGAAATAAAAAATGCTAAACCTTTTTTTCCAAACTTAAAATGTCCTTTGTATCTAACCAAACATTTTTAACTTGAAAAATCAACGATTAGAAAATTGGTTAGTATTCACAACTAAATTGTTCACATGAACAAAAGGACAAAAAAAAACCATAGTATATATTCCCATACTTATCGACATTCAAAGGGGTTGAAGCAATTTATATATTTTATAAATTCTTAAAGGCATATTCTCACCTAAATTATAGGAATGTTAGGGATTGAGGCAATGCATATTCATGTTTGAGGGTATGAGGTAGTCACTTCTAATTTAGAATTCATGCACATACTTGTTCAACTAGCACTTCAACCAAGATCATAATAAATGCTTTTAAGCATTGGGTTGGGTTATATAATAGTTTATTTGAAGTCTATTGGGATTGGATGTACTTTAAGCATGAATTAATTAAAATTAGTTGGTGAATTATGAAGTCTATTCATAATTTTTTTAATTCATTATCACCAATAGACTATATGGTATTATTTTATTTTACGAGTGTTACAACATAATTCTTTGTCAAAGAGTGCGGAGAGAATGGCCCTTGGAAATGAAGCACGTGAGACCAAATCAACAATATCCGATATGCCACACCAAAAGAAGTAACTACATGACATCTGATACACCATACCAAAAGAAGCAATGACAACTGTTCTTAGTTCAAATCAATAGCAGTTCAACTTTTCGGCTCGGTTATTGTTCTTCTCTTGCGGAAGTTTTGATAAAAGACGTGGGTTTTGATAATGGATACCATTATAGACTGTACTCAGACCAATGTATAGTCAGTGTAATTGACTGTAAATGTAAATCTTCCAATCTGTCAATGCATTAATTTTCACTTGAACACAGATCTGAACCAACATCTGGATGCTGACGAGAGACAGCCGCCCCATCCGGGGCAACAAATTCTGAGGATAACGTCAGCATGAAACAACCAATGGAATTGAAGATAAATATTTTTTCCTAAAATTTAGTTTAATAAAAAATAAACCATGCCAAACATTAGCGAGATAAAAAAATTAATCTAATGTACGATGGAGATTAATAGTGATGCATGATCACTATATGTTCCGCTGCGCTGGACATAATAAGATAGATAGATTTTTATTTAGCATATATAAAAAATCTAGGAACTCAATCAGTTTCTAATGGTTACTGGGTCAATTCATAATATGGTGGGTGGCAATTCAATTCACAATAAATGCAACATTTACTCATGATTGAGTGTCGAGGAAGGAAGCTTTCCGCTTGCCGCCTACCGCGGATATGATACATTTAAAATTCTCAAACAATGGTTGTAGACCTGCTGTCCCCTTTCATTGAGTCTGCTTTGGCCCTGTGGCTGACATCCCTGTCAAGCGAAAAACAAAACTTGTGAAATTTCTCCGTAAAAAAAAAAAATTCTTTTTCTTTTTGCTAAAGAATAGCATTCAACTTTTCATGATTACAAGGTAACTAATTTAACTGCCATTAAGATCTGAAATACATTATAACAAGAACATCAAAACTTAAACCAAAAATCATTTGAGTTTCTTTCAGCATGGATAAGATCTTAGGGTTGAGTTATTGCTTAATTAACTCCGGCTAATACTTTGACCTTTTTTTTTTTTACAGCTGTAATGGACGAGAAGAAAAAGATCGTGAGGAGTTTCTTTTTATTATCACGAGACAAGAAAATTTTCTCCATTGAAGGTTCCAGAAATCTAAGTTTAAGTGTTCTTCAAGGATGAAGAAGGTAACAACCTTAAGTGTCTAGTACCTTCACCAAAAAGCTAGACAACAACCCTTTCCCTATGATTAAAGGTCATCCTAGCAAGGATCTACCCATTTCATAAGGTGAGGTCGAAAATACAAAGTCTAAAGACTCAAATTGGGGTTAAACGAACTATATTAAAAATGTACCAACTTTATATAATTTGCTACAGGACTTGACTTACCAGGAAACATCCTACATTAGAGATAAAAGAAAGGCTTGTGGAACCAACCACCTGTCCCTCGAGGTGACTGGAAGTACGCTGAAGGACGGTACTAGTGGCCTTTGAACACTGTGAAGGGTTCCAACAATTAAAACAACTGTCAGTCAAATAAAGATACTCCAGAGATGTTAATCTCCTCGAGATGTCCGTTCCATCGAAAAGCACAGAGGGTTTTTGGGGGTAGAGATTTGGACTTCCCTTACGCAAATTCAGAAGGTCTTGAACAACTCTCAGCTTTCTCTCGGTTTCAGGGTAAGTTACAAACTAACAAAAATATTTCTTATCAGTAATTTTATCTTTCAAAAGTTAAACTGATCTACCAGTCTTTAACCCAAATCATAATAATGCAGGTACTCGGGCACTCTCAACAACTTAAGCAAGTCTCAGACTATTCTTCGGTAAGCAATACGCCGACCTGAATCCTATCCATTGCTGATAAGGAATTCAAGAGTTGAAGTACTTTGTTGAGGTCTGCGAGGGACTCGTGTCTCCTCTCTATCATCTCAAAAAATCACTGGTACTCCATCTTATATTAGAATTTTTAAAGAAAATACTTATGTCTAAAAGAAACCCTTCGTGAATTGAATAGAACGACTCTGTTCTATTACTTAAGATATTAAGATACAACAATGTAATAATGAGCTGTTTTATTACTAGATAACTGGACTTCCTATGGATACAAATTCTTTCACTAGTAATGGTGGATATTAGGGGCTTTTTCCTCCTACTTGAAAACTTTTATGTATGAATGCTTTTGTAAACAAAATGGCCAAGATTAATAAATCCTCACTGTCTCATGCACCCAACGAATGAACGTAGTTTTAAAACAATAGAACAATTTTAAACAAAAGAGGGTTAAACGTTTAAAGCTTCTTGTCTATCTATAAGTACTACTAATGTAACCTCAAGATTTTTCCTACGGCCGAAAGGTATAATACAGTTTAATAACAGTCTTCTTTAAGATTTCCTCATCCGATGGCGTATGGTTTGAGTCTTCAGTAAAAGCTTGTAGATAAAACCTATGTAGAACCCGTGGATTGTTTTCGAAAAGGAGGGTGTGTTCCATAACTTAATACACACAAAAAGAGGGTTTTGTGCTCATATTCGCGCCAACGTTTTCTTTTGTGTGAAAGACTTCATGGGGAATTGTAATCCTGGACGTATCCCCCTTAAGAATTAAAATCCGCCTGACCTAAAATTTTCTAGAATTTTTAAGGAAACCAGTGCTTAAATCAGGGTCGCTACTGTTATGACTAGATACTTCATGGCCCTTGTAGAAAAATTACGAACTCACTTCAAACTCAAAATAAAACTTCCTATCCTAAAGAAAAAAATGAAACCCTAAACTTGTGGGTCTAGGAACAGTTTACAATAATCCCAGAATAGCTATGTATTCACGATCTGCAACCCTCGAATGAAAGATACTTTCAAAGAGGCCAGTATCAAAACTAGAAAGAAAACCATAGGTTGTTTAAGGTGAGAACTTATCAAAACAATACAATGATTGGTTATAAATTTTAAACCATGACATCGGTTAAGCACCGATATCAAGATCTGCAACCCTCGGATGAAAAAGTATCGGTTACTTCTCAACCGAAAAAGGAACAAATGCCTCCTGTCCTGGCTAACCAATAATTTAACAATGAAATATACATCTACCAAGATCTTGATATTTATCTTTCCAAACTCAAACTTGTTAATACAAGGCAACTCTGTTATAGTTAATACTATTGCTCCCTCAAGAATATCTTTATTGTTGTAACTGCATATCGAAATTTATGTATGCTTGTTAGGTATAGCAACTGGCTGGAATAAATGGACTGTTTATTCAATGGTCTTGGTTCATATATTTTTTTTTGGAGCGAGCGCTCGGAACCGTATTTTATTTAAATACTATTTGGATTCTAGCTATTAGAGCAGGGCATTACCTGTCACGATTCATGACTACCAGCCTCCAGTAAGTAAGACCATATATAAATCATATGCATTAAACGTCAGAATAACCCTCGTATTATTGTCATTATTCTCCATTAAAAAGGAGTGCTTCCCTTTTTTCCACTATCTCAAACCAGAATTAAGAATATGTGTTATCTAGCTAGATTTAAATATATTTATGGTGAGTTACCGCTAGATGGGATCTTGAGTACCTTCATGACTATTTGTGGCAAGAAAGTGTGTATTGTAGTAGTGACAGAACAAAATTTATAAATTAAATTACTTTTTTGGCAGCAAACTATATATGTGTATATATATAGTGGTATTAAAAGCTAGTGGAATTAAGATAGAAAGAATTATTCGTAACCAAATGGACAAATACCTTGGTAACAATCTCAAGGAAGTGAAATGACACAAAGGTTGGAACTTGGTCTGTGCCGAGCTATTCCAAATTGAAGGATATATAGTGTGTTGGGGAATCACCTATGCATAAATAAATGCTTGCTACTCAGCCAGTACTCATAAAATAAACTTCAGATTCGCTTTGGATAGATTAGGTAAGAAGGACCCTCTGGGTAAGCAAAGTTTTAATACTCTAATAGAAACTCCAGTTCTTCAAGCAATGTTGTATGGGTCTTTTAAAGATATGGAATCAATTCCCCCCTTTATTTCTCCATTTTAGGTAATCTTTTGCATGAACACTTTTTATATTTAGTATTATATGGATAATTCTATATTTGGGTTTGTTCATATTGACTGCTCCTTATAATAGATCTTTTTTCTCAAAGTGTTCATCTTGTTTGAACCAATGAACCAATCAAGGCATGCGTACTAGTGACTGATAGTTTTTTGGTAGCATAATATGTTCCTGTGTGTATATTGGTCAGCAGGCTACATATGTGTTAATCTCATATCAGTTAGAACAGATGAATAATAATTGTTGTGCTGAAACGCTTTGTAAAGAGAGTTGTAAAGTAGACAATGAGGACTAATTCAACTATAATAGCCGCCATGGCAATTATTGCAATTTCAATAGATCGATCACTTCCTTTGGATTTTTTACATATGAAACATTCTCTTTTTAAAACCTAGACCCTAGTTATAAAACTAACTGTTTACGTCGCCCATATTCCTATTCGACTGGTTAATATTATGGTTCCTCTTTATGGAGTCCCCCATTAACATGGATCACGGCTCTAAGCCTTACCATGAATTCTCTTGCATTGAATCTGTAACATAAATTTGCACAAAATTGAAGATGTTGCTAATATAAAAGACCGAGTGAGCCAAAACATATGCTACAAATGTATGATGTTATCACACTCATAGTTATAAAGGAACGTAACCAAAGGATAGGTTGAATTCCCCCAATCTAAACCATTTTTGATCAATTTTATACAAAACGAAAATAGTGGGGGAAGTTGGGAATTACCCAATCTACTATCCATAGTGCTCTTTTCATTTTTAAATACGTTATTTGTGAACAAACCTTGAGGGTATTTTTCATTTTTATAAAAAGCACTTTTGTAATATGGATCTCTGGTTGGGGTTAATACATCAAGTTCTTCAACAATATCGCAACCTGAATTCACCATATGCTGGATTATCCATACATTATAATAAACATTGTGTGTTCACATCTTTGCTCTGGACTTTGGCTTTGAGGTATGTTCCATATAACTCTGGTCTACGACTCGTTCTAAGTTTCCACCACTAAAATTATTGCTTTAAGCAATTTTTGACTGGAACCTTCACCTTCACGAATCTTCAGCTTCCAACATTTTAATTATGCCTTTTCATTACTCTCAAATTAAGCCTCCAAGCTATAACTTGTGCTATCGCCTCATCTTAATCGAATCCTCCATGACTTGGGACCACCCTCATTTAAACAATGGTGATGTAGACCTCTTGCCTTAACCTTACCGATTGAATGGTCGTATTTCCCCAAACGAATGCGAAGGAACAACTATATTATGTGTTCTCCTTTCGGATATAAAATGGTAGTATTGCTAAAAATAATGCGAAGGGCGAGTTTGAATGAAGGTATCGCCCTTGCGAGTGCGAATGGAGGATCACTCATACAAATGCAAACGAAAAGTAAAGTTTCACATTCTCCTTTGCAATTGCAAGGAGGGATATCGGGTTCGTCCTGGCAATTGTGAATGCCCAACTCACTCGTAATCACTCCCCTCTTCGTGAGCCCTGAACCTTCACCTTCATTCCTCCGAGCGCAATAAGTTATTGTGGAAGACCACCAGACATGTATGACTACTCTCTATAGCATTTTATGAGTTATCCAGGTGATAGTTTTTCCTTCATATTGCTCTCTGCATGTTCCAGTATTGGATGTAGTGTCCCAGCTTTAGTGGCATATTCCGAGATTTGAATCGCTGGCTCTATTACAACAGTTTATGTGCGTTTGGGATTCCTTCTAGTTAGCTCTTTCCAAATATCGGTATGTTGTTGGTCTAAAATAATCCAAGTGGAATTAGGAGACCCCACTAGAGAGGAATTTATCTTAATTATCTATTACAGACGAAGAGAGATCCAAATCTAAACACATCTTTTAAAATATGATTTAGATGGGTTTATCCTACTTTATTCTTTATTATATATATATATGTGTGTGTGTGAGAGAGAGATACTTAGTTTAGTTTGATTTATTGTTATTATGGTAGAATTTTTTTATTATTATTATCTATTTTTAAACATTTTAATTCTTTTTAATTTAATTTATTACAAATATATATATATATATATGTGTGTGTGTGTGTGTGATACTTAGTTTAGTTTAATTTATTGTTATTATGGTAGAATTTTTTATTATTATTATGTATTTTTAAACATTTTAATTCTTTTTAATTTAATTTAATTTAATTTATTACATCTACTTAGTTTCTAATTGTATTTTCTTTTTGCAATAATTCTCTTAAAAAATACATTGCATTTTTATATATTTTATCTACTTTCAAGTCTCCTCTTTTAAAAGATTAAGTTTATTCAAACATTTTTTGATGAAGATAATGATGGTTATTCACATCCACTTTAGTATACGAACTTCAAAAAATGTAAGGAATCACTTGGTTTTCTTTAAAATTATATTTATGTGTTTGAAAAACTTTAAGAAAATCATTCCTAGATTGCCATAGTTGTGACAAGTTAAAATGTTAGAAATTTCAATATTGTAAGAGAATAGCCTCAAGCAAGGAAGATGCCCCTATGCACCCATTCGACAACTTCACCTTATTCTCGGGCTATTTCACCAACCACTTGTTAAGTTTTTAGTTATTTTGGGAATGCCCATTTTTTCATTTTAATTTATACCAAAATCCACAAATTTGAACATAGTAGACAAAATAAAAACATAAAACCATTATAACATAACCCAAATGTGAAAACCCTCATTATGAAGCCATAAAAAGATAAACCATAAAAACCTAAAACCACTTAAATTCCTCAATGCTTGTGAATTTATTTTTGTTTTCATTAATGCTTGTGAATTTATTTTTCATTTCATTTTGTAGTGCGCTAGTTTAATTTTATTTGTTATTTTTATTATTCTTTAAAAAATGGAAAAATGTGGCCAAAATATTTTTAATCCTTTGATAATAGTTGGAGGATAAATAAAACAAGAATATAGAATGGTTGACCTCTCCATATTTTGTTTCACTTGGACTCTATCTTGTTGTTTTGTTTGTTTGTTGGTCTCTAAATCATGAAACATATTTTAGAAACCCCAAATATTTTAGATGGAAACCACTAGGACAAGCTTTGTCCAAGCCAACTATTGTAATGAAAATGTATAACTCCAATTTTATCCCATCCATCTTTTCTTATTTTTACATGGATTGATGTGCAATATAGACTTGATTGACCTCTAGAAAGTAATGTTATGAACAAAACCTCTCCTTATCTAAAAATTTACGTGAGTTTTAGCAAAGGCCTCTTTGATTTATTGTTTCCTTTGTCATGTTGTTTCAGTTGGTCTATGTCTCATTTGCTCATTTTCCCTTTAATTGTCAAATTGTGCAACTTATCTTGAAAGCCCCAACTTATCCTTGTAAAAAAATATTTTTTGGAGGTGAAGTAGATGCTAAGACACCCTAGATCTCACACCCTTAATCTCCCTCTACGTGCATATGCAATGTGATAGTTCTCTAGAACTAATTTGGCTATAATGTGTTTATTTTTCACCCAAAGCTATGTATGCCTTCTTTGTGAGACTATTCCACACCTTATAAATATAATAGTTAGGGGCCCGAGATTTTGTCAATATAGATCCCTCGAGGTGTGCTTGAGGTACTCTAGAAGTATTTTGGGCTAGCCTCCTCAGTACGATCTCTTAGACCATTTGGGGCTAGCCTCCTACACTTGACCTATTGTAATTTCGACTTGTTGCATAAACTTTTGGTGTTGACCTTTTTACGTAAAATCAAGAAGGTACCCCCCCCACCTCAAAGGTCCTTCCCCTAGTGCCTAATATGGGTTTAGCGGATCCCCATTCCCCACTATGAAGCCCCACCCTTCATTTATGAGTCACCTCCCCATTGTGTTACAAGTCTCGACATGGAAATCATATCATGCCTATGGGGAAAAGATTCCCTATGTAAGGATTGTGTGATGGCATAGTGGGGCATGCATATCCAATGAATGGAACTATTATGGCCCACCCATTTGTTGAATGTCTAGTGGGTCTATTGGGAATGTTATTTAATATCTACAAGAGGCAGTTAATTGTCTATTGA
>BSBM01000687.1:32500-157500 GCA_027924585.1 Larix kaempferi
GCCTCTAGTTTCCTCATCAACATCTCCATCATCATCATCATCTTCATCATCATCATCATCATCATCTTCGTCACCATCACCATCATCATCAACATCTTCATTATCATCACCATCATCATCTTCATCATCATTGTCATCTCTACGTTCCTCATCAACATCTCCATCATCATCATCATCATCATCTTCATCACCATCACCATCATCATCAGCATCTTCATCATCATCACTATCATCATCATCATCATCATCATATTCATCACCATCATCATCATCATCAACATCTTCATCATCATCATCTTCTTCATCATCAACATAATCATCATCATCATCATCTCCGTTATCATCAACATCTTCATCATCAATTTCATCTCTAGGTTCCTCATCAACATATCCATCATCATCATCTTCTTCATCATCATCATCATCATCTTCATCACCATCACCATCATCAGCAACATCTCCATCATCATCATCATCTTCATCGCCATCACCATCACCATCATCAGCAACATCTTCATCATCATCATCATCAACATCTTCATCATCATTGTCATCTCTAGGTTCCTCATCAACATCTCCATCATCATCATCTTCATCATCATCATCATCATCATCATCATCATCATCATCATCTTCACCACCATCACCATCCTCATCAACATCTTCATCATCATCACCATCATCATCATCATCACCACCATCATCATCATCAACATCTTCATTATCATTATCATTTCTAGGTTCCTCATCAACATCTCCATCACCCTCATCATCATCATCATCTTCATCACCATCACCACCATCGTCAACATCTTCATCACCATCACCATCATCATCATCATCAACATTTTCATCATCATTGTCATCTCTAGGTTCCTCGTCAACATCTCCATCATCATCATCTTCTTCATCATCATCATGTTTATCTTCATCACCATCACCACCATCATCAACATGTTCATCACCATCACCATAATCATCATCATCATCATTGTCATCTCTAGGTTCCTCATCAACATCTCCATCATCATCAACATCTTCATCATCATCATCATCATCATCTTCATCACCATCACCACCATCATCAACATCTTCATCACCATCACCATCACCATCACCATCATCATCATCATCTTCATCATCATTGCCATATCTAAGTTCCTCATCAACATCTCCATCATCATCATCTTCTTCATCATCATCATCTTCATCACCATCATCATCATCATCAACATCTTCATCATCATCACCATCATCATCATCATCATCTTCCTCATAAACATCTGCATCATCATCATTTTCATCATCATCATCATCATCGTTTTTATATCCATCGTCATCATCTTCATATCCATCATCATCTTCATCATCATTGTCATCTCTAGGTTCCTCATCAACATCTCCATCATCATCATCATCTTCTTCATCATCATCACCATCTTTATCACCATCACCATCATCATCATCATCATCATCTTCATCATCATTGTCATCTCTAGGTTCCTCATCAACATCTCCATCATCATCATCTTCATCATCATCATCTTCTTCATCACCATCATCATCATAATCAACATCTTCATCATCATCACCATCATCATCATCCTCTTCTTCCTCATAAACATCTCCATCATCATCATCTTCTTCTTCATCATCATCATCATTGACATCTCTAAGTTCCTCATCAACATCTCCATTATCATCAACATCTTCATCATCATCATCATCATCTTCATCACCATCACCACCATCATCAACATCTTCATCACCATCACCATCATCATCATCATCACTTTCATCATCGTTGGCATATCTAAGTTCCTCATCAACATCTGCATCATCATCATCTTCTTCATCACCATCATCTTCATCACCATCATGATAATCATCAACATCTTCATAATCATCATCACCATCATCAACATCATCTTCTTCTTCATAAACATCTGCATCATCATCGTCTTCATCATCATCATCTTCATCACCACCATCATCATCATCAACATCTTCTTCATCATTGTCATCTGTAGGTTCCTCATCAACATCTCCATCATCAACATCTTCATCATCATCATCATCATCTTCATCATCATCACCATCATCATCAACATCTTCATCATCATCATTATCATCATCATCATCATCTTCATCATCATTGTCATCTCTAGGTTCCTCATCAACCTCTCCATCGTCATTATCTTCTTCATCATCATCATCATCATCATCTTCGTCATCATCATCATCATCTTCATGACCATCGTCATCGTAATCAACATCTTCATCATCATCACCATCATCTTCTTCCTCATAAACATCTCCGTCATCATCATCTTCATCATCATAATCATCATCATCTTCATCACCATCATCAACATTATCAACATCTTCATCATCATTGTCATCTCTAGGTTCCTCATCAACATGTCCATCATCATCATCATCATTTTCTTCCTCATAAACATCTCCATCATCATCATTTTCTTCAACATCATCTTCATCATCTTCATCACCATCAACATCATCATCAACATCTTCATCATCATTATCATCTGTAGGTTCCTCATCAACATCTCCATCATCATCATCATCATCATCATCATCATCATCATGGTTGATCATGGTCAACTAAGGTTATTCATGTGCCCATGGTTGTTAATGGTTGACAATGGTTTACCATGGTTGTTCATGGTTGGCTATTGTTGACTATGGTTGTTCATGGTTGACAATGGACACTCATGGTTGATAATGGATGCTCATGGTTGACTTTGGTTTACCATGGTTGTTCATGGTTGACCATGGTTGAATATGGTTGACCCTAGTTATTCATGCTTAGCTATGGTTGACTATGGTCAACCATGGTTCACTATTGTTAACTATGGTTAACCTTAGGTTGTTGAATTTGGTTGAATATGGTTTACTATGGTTGACCATGGTTGACTATTGTTGACCTTATTTGGTTGAGTGTGGCCGACCCTAGTGCATTGGTTGACTATGGTTAAACCTAGTTGGTTAACTATGGTTGAACATGGTTTACTATGATTGACCATGGTTGACTATGGTTAACCCTAATATTATTGTTCATGGTTGAAAATGCTTGAATATGGTTAACCTATGTTGGTTGAATATGCTTTACTATGGTTTTTCATGATTGACCATGGATTAGAGAAAATTTTAGCCTCAATATTTAGCCCATGGGCTATTTTTTGAATTTTTTTCCAAAAACATATTTGTCAATTTGTCTTTTTTCAATGATTATTCACCCAACTTCCATGGGATAATTTTATTTTTACTCTAGAAATCACCAAAGTTGTCCAAAAACTATATAAAGTCCTAGTTAGAAATTTGAATATTTTTACAAAAAAATCGCCAAACATTTTATGGTTACAAATTTAAGAATTAGTAAGATTCGCCAAGGTGTCTACATTTGAATAAAATTATGAAATATGAAAAATTTGTGTGCTATGGATCTTCATGGTTTTCCACGGTTATTGTTTCTACATTTGGATAATATTACAGATCATTAAAAAAAAATATGTTATGGACCTTCATGGTTAGCCATGGTTATTTGTTATAGACTATCATTGGTAATGGTTAAGCCGTGTTGGTTTACTATGTTTGACTATGGTTTACTATGGTCGACCATGGTTAACCATGGTTCACCATAATATGGTTGTTTATGGTTGACTATGGTTGTTTATGGATGTCTTAGTTGATTATTGTTGACCATGGTTGACTATATTTGTTCATAGTTGACCATGGTTGACCTTATTTGACCTAAACTATGGTTGACTATGATTGATTACGGTTGACCATGGCTTACTATGATTGACTATGGTTTACGATGGTCGACCATGGTTGACTCTAGTTGGTTGACTATGGTACACCCTAATAGGGTTGTTTATTGTTGAATATGGTTAACCCTAGTTGGTTAACTACGGTTGTTCATGGTTGAGCATCGCTATACATGGTTGAACATATTTGTTCATGGTTACCTATGTTTAACCCCAGTTACTTCATTATGGTTTACTATGGTCGAACATGGTTGTTCATGGTTGACTGTCATTTACTCTAGTTGGTTGACTATGGATGTTCATGGATGATCTTGGTTGACTATGGTTACCATTGTTAAATATATTTAATTATGGTTGACTATAATTAACTATGGTTTACTATGGTCAACCCTAATATGGTTGTACATGGTTGAGTATGGTTTCTCATGGATAATCTTTGTTGACTATGGTTGAAATTATTTGTCTTTGGTTGTACATGGCTGACCATGGTTGACTATGGTTGACATTTGTTGATGTAGGTTGACAATGGTTGACCATGGTAGTCATGAATATGGTTGTTCATGGTTAGCTATGGTTGACTATGATTATTCATGGTTGACCATGGTTATTTGTGGTTGACTATGGTTAACCCAGTTGGTTGACTATGGTTAACCTAGTTGGTTGACTATGATCAACTATAGTCAACCCTGGTTGACCCTAATATAGTTTTTTATGTTTGACTATGGTTGTTTGTGGATGATCTAGGTTCACTATATTTCACTATGGTTGATTATAATTGACTATATATTTAACTATTGTTAAATATGCTTGACTATATTTGACTATGGTTGACCATATTTTGGTATGGATAACTATATTTAACTATGGTTTCCCCCAACTCATTCACTATGGTTTACTATGGTTGACCCTAATATGGTTTTTCATGGTTAGCTATGGTTGACTATATTTGACTATTCATGACTATATTTCACTATATTTAAATACATGGTTGATTATATTTGACTATGGTTGACTTATTTAACTTGCTTGACTATAGTTCAAGTGTTATAGTTGACTATATGTGATTATGGTTGACTATATTTGACTATGGTTGGCTATGGCATGGTTGACTAGATTTGACTGTGGTTGACTGGACAGAATGAGTGTAAGATGAGATTCAAAACATAAGAGAAAACAATGCTCATCCAACCTCACTATGATCACATCTTTTACAAATCCAATCATCCTACATTAGTAATAATGTTAGTACTATTTATTTTAGTATTTAAACTTATAATGTTTTTGAGCGCAAAAATCACCCTTAATAAGAGCATCATGTCACTTATAATAATTGAACTTGGATGGGGAGGGCAACAATCTTTCCTCCCAACCACCCAAGCTACAACCAATGGACAATTTTTATTTCTCTCCCTATCAAAGTTGACTCCCAAGGAGCAAGTGTCACAAAGCATGATTTGGACCCACCTGGAGTGGACAACGACATCCATTCCAACCACCCGATCTACACTCAAGTGACTTAAACTTATAATGTTTAGAAAAGAAAATTGATTAACAAAATTAAGATAAAAAAAATATTTATAATATTCCAATTTCCCTTATTTATTTTTCATGATAGTTCAAGTATATTTTATGATTTGATATTATTTTTTATTTCATTATTAATTTTACCTTTTAAAATTTAATTTTTGTATGTTCCATGATTTAGGACATCATTTGAGATAAGTTTCCATGAATAATATATTTATATTTATATTTAATTATATTTAAATAAAATAAAGTTTGATATATTTTATCAATTAATATCTATCTCTTTTTAATGTTTATAATACTACCATTTTTCCGTAACTTTTTGAATGTGGTTTAAAGAAAACCATAAAAGTTTGCAAATTATTTTATAAATAAATGAATATTTATAAATGACCAGATATTTACCGTTTTTAAAATACAAAATATAAATTTCGCTAGAAAAAATACAAAATATAAATTATTTACCACACTTTCATATATTTACATTTATTTAGTCACTTCCAAACATTTACATTTTCCTGTAAACATTTACTTCGACTTAAAATTGATGACATTTACATTTTCCAGTAAACATTTACTTTGGTTAAACATTTACTTCCTCGTAAAAATGATGACTCATGCCAGCAAAAAAATTCATCGACCTACTTTTTTTTTCTTTCCCTGAATTTTGATTCCACTTCTATAATCTCTCTTAACTTAACCTGTCAATTTATGCAATAGATTTAGTTTTGGGTGGAGACAGGTATTAAATGCAAGGACATATTAGTTAATCTATTAAAATAATAAATAATTAAAATAATGTATTAGTTAATTTAATCAATAAGAACATCCATTTATAATAATAATAATAAAAAGTTACTAAGAACTTTTACGAATCGTTTTGATTGGTTAAATCTGTGTTAATGTTTTTTTTTCCCAATAATTATGACCAAACACGATGATAATTCAATATAAAAATTGAAACCCATATGTAGATTGAACCAACTCAGCTATAATGTTTAGATTCTCGAAACATATTGTAAAAGGTATCTTACCGTGTTCTCTATGGAATATTTTAGAGTCATAAATTAGAATCCGTGTTCTCTATGGAATATTTTAGAGTGATAAATTAGAATCCGTGTTCTCTATTAAATATTTTAGAGTGATAATTTAGAATCCGTGTTCTCTATTAAATATTTTAGAGTGATAATTTAGAATCCGTGTTCTTTATTGAATATCTCAATATTTTAGTGTGATAAATTAGAATCCGTGTTATCTATTAAATATTTTAGAGTGATAAATTAGAATCCGTGTTCTTTATTGAATATTCTACTTAGAAGTTCCAGAATTGGCGCCTTGATACCATAGTCTGGTGCCATATACCCGCTGCATATTGAAAATAACAATTTCAATTTCAAGACAGATGAAGGAAAAAAATAAAGAATATAGTATATTTCCCAATGAAAAAAAAATATTTTGTAAAATCAAAACAAATGGGAACCGGCTGTACAAATAAACACATTCTCAGTGCGTAGTTTAAAAATTCGATTATTTCAGTTAGAAAAGATTGAATTTGAAAATTCAACTGTAAATTTGAAAAATACAAATACAAATTATTAAATTCTAGAATTTTAGGGTTTAAGAGGTTTTGGAAGGTATTAAATCCATTTTTACCTTGTAAATCTGTATAAAACAAAACTAAATTCTAATTTTACAAAATAAAAAAACACCAAGTTTCTGCTGAAAATTCTCGTCAGATCCAAATCATTAAATGAGGTTAATTAAAATGGAAGCTAGCTATGGGTATGATATGAGGAAGAGGGCTATAAAATGGACATCATTATCCCTTGAAACGATTCGAGGGTGTTACACCATGCAACGGCTAATGATCCATGAATGTAAGACTGGTTAAAAGATGATTGATTCATTAATATCTTAATCTCATTCTGAATTCGCCCTGAAAAAATGGACATTTATTACTTCATTCACTTTGAATAAGCGTCAGAGGATGGAGGAGGAATCATGTCCGTTGATGATTAATTTTGTAATTAAACGGCGAAGGAGTTCAAGTAGGGACTCCTGGGCTTAATTAAAATAATTTATGATTCCGAATATCCCATTTAACAAAAGATATATTAATCTTACGTGATGTTAATGGGTAAACGTTGAAAATCTAAATAACAATATAATATTAATTTTTTTTATTTTAACTCCAATCCTACCATTTAAAAAACAATCTGACGTCATGTTCATCTACTCCAATGGCAAAGTACGATCTATAATTAAATACAATCACTTTGCAGGGCAAGCAAGCTTGCATTCTGATAAAAAGTTTAACATTGGGAGAAGGCCTCCAGGAAACAACTGTAAACTTCCTAGAACTCGTAAAAAGAGACAAAAAGCATGTAAACTTCCTAGAACTCGTAAAAAAAGACAGAAATCTCCAACCTAAAGAGTAATTGCAGCATGAAAGCTAACAAATGGACAAATTTACAGAATGTAGAAGTTTCTAATGGTGATAAACGTCTCCCTCAAAGCAAGGATCTGGAACACGGCTGAATGCCTCTGATTGCTAACATTCTAATACAATTTCAACTTTTTCCTGGACTTTTCACACAAATGATACTTAGCTTGGATTTTTCTTTTCTAATCTATGTTTTTTTTATGTGAAATAGTCTACGATATAAAGTATAGAAATGTAAATACTTAATGACAGGAACAACTGCATATTTTGATTGTTTTCATATCGTCAATATTGTTTTCCTCTGTCTCCATAACCGTTTAGTTTCTTTTTTTTTTTTCTTTTTTCTGTTTTTTTCATAATCAGTGGAAATTTGTATCGGTACACAGTGAAATAGATCATTGGGGTCGACTATACGAATATACACAGCCTAGTACACCGCCTAATCATACGAATATGAATCCGTCATGTAATAACATAATAAATAAACCTTCGCAATATCCGTAAAAATCGTATTTGTGAATGCTTCAATACTGAACACGGCGGGGTTGTTAGGCAAACAAGCAGAGGATTCTTGAACATGGTGAGGTTGTTTGATAAACATGCAAAAGATTCTTGGTTTTCTATGTTTTCCCATTTCATTGCTCCGAAGTGCTCCACTTTACCTTAAATTTACGTCGTCGGTCTCCAAATCTACAAAAAAAATCCTCCTTTCTACTCAAAATTGGCGCAAAATCGGTCGAACCCTTGCATAATTCTCAGGCTTCAATATTAAAATAAACAGTTAACAGAACCCCTCTAAACAAATTTAGTACGGCTAAGGCTCGATAGTTCGAAACAGTTTCCCGTCCTTTCTATTGGGCAAATTGAATAAACTGATATACCTAAAACCAAAAAGACTGCAAAAAAAAAAACCTTAAATCAATTATACTCGACCCTAAGGGACATATCCTCGGAAGATCCGCTTGAGGGCTTCTTCCAAAAAATTTTACATACAAAAAAACCCAGGGTTAAACCCTGTGGCAATAATATTTTATCCTGGAATCTCTATGAATGATAGTCGGGCAAGTGCCGCTAAGTTTTGGGCGTTAGCTCTTAGGGTTTCAATTTTTTTTTAGCTTACCAAAAAACTCCAAGGAAGAAAACCCAGATCGAGCCTAGGGGTATAAATTTGTACCTGGAAGGGCAAACACCATTTCGTATCGTCTATGGCCACCAGGTTTGCCGAGTACCCCGGTAGAGAACTAAAAGACTCGTGTAGTTACATAACCTAGGAGCTCTGAAACAAAATAAAAAAACCTGAAGAAAATAGCATAAGTAAACTTTGAAAATGTCTTTAGTCGGAAACCTTGCGAATGAATATGGAGTCAAGAGTAATAAGAATAAAAGGAAAATTGGAGAAAATACTTTTGTCTTACCATGGCTGCGTGGACTGGATTGATCACTTCTTCACCAGGTCCCAAATATAAAACATCGTTGCAAATAAGAGCACCTATAACAAGCTCAAGAAAAACTAGAGTAGGGAAAAAGAGTTCCTTTTGAACCCACTTGGTTCACCTGCTACCTCGTGTAAAGTCCACCGAGGAGAGCCAAACACAAATTTCCCAATGCTACAGGGATTTCGGACACGGTTCGAAGACCCACACTTAGGCCTTAGGCTCATGAATTGGCGCCATCCTAAAAAAACCCCAAAATTAATCTACCACCAGTATTCACGTGATTAAGAAGTGAATCCTAGCCTATGTTTATGGGTTGAACCCTTATGGAGTAATGACAAGGAACCATATGGAGATCCTTTGGGGTGCTAGTTACCCAAGCACATAGACCGTATTTAACTATTTTAAACAAATTATAAGGTGGGAACAAGGTCAAGAATGCATAGGGAGTACTAACATATAAATAACCACTAATGGTTTCATAAACAAAGATGTTTCTTAACTAAGTTGAGAGCAATATTGAATAGAATTAAGAGGTCATAAGAGAGACTCATGATAATGGTGAAAAGAATTAAAAAAATATTGTCAAAAATTTTAGATGTGTCGCAAATATATTAAATAGACATAATAAAAACTATAATGTTGTTTCAACAATATTTATAATTATAAAAAAAAACATTTCCATAATATTAATATAATGGAAGATTATATGTGTTTTGAAAATTGTTTTTTAATGAAAAATGAGAGAGAGAAAACTATTTATTCATTTGAAGTTACATGTATTGTTCATCCCAAATAGTTTTATCAAACTCCTACATTATGGAGAGTTTGTTTGTTTGTAGTGGACTACGTCCACTTATTATTTTGGCCTCCCTCACATTTCATATAAATAAAGGGAGGAGATATTCATTTGTATCATTCATTCTTGTTCACTCATGTATTGACATACTTGTGTTAAAGATGTGATAGCCAGAGTGAACTATACTCTTTGTACTTCTTCTTCAATGTGTTTTCTATCAATCTTAAGCACCATTGTCCTATTGAACTAAACAAAACACTCTTAAGAAGAGATTATCAAGCTATGCCAAGATACATTTGTTGGAAAGTCTAATTGAATATTGCCATAAACAAAGTTATCTTTGAGACAAAATTTCAAGTACCCAGAGTCACAACAGTCAAAGCAAGGAGTCCGTCAGGGCTAATAAAGCTAGGGGACTCCAAATTTGTAATGTCACTCTCATGTATCAAGAAGAGAGAGATTGGATCAATGATATATTAATTAAAGAGGAATAATCCCCTTCCTGATCGGATCATGAGCTCCCATACAAAGCACAAATCTAGCTGGAAGCTTCGATTTCTGGATAAAAAATTGAGGATTTCTCCTCTTTGACGATTCCATAGGAACCTACCATAGGCTACAAGGTAATGAATCCTTGCCTCCTATGGGATTTCCAGGAAAAAAGGTGATCCTTGCCACCTGTGGGCTTGCGATCTAGAGGCAATTGTTTCCCTAGCCTGAGTGCCTCAACTGTAGAGCTCTAATGGGATATGGTGTTGAATGATGATGCGCACCCTTCCTAACACCATAGTAGCTCGTGCACACTTAAATATGATGTTTTGATGAGATGCATTTCCAAACCCATGAAACTCACCTAACCCACGTACATAAATGACACACCTAACCCACACACATAAATGATCCACCTAATCCACACACGTAAATGATGCATTGATGGGTCTTAAGGAATTAAGCATGGCTAGGGAGGAAACCCATGCTTTAGGCCCTAAAGGAATTTGTGGTGGCTTGAGGATAATGGAACGACACCATAAACTACCACACTCAACCTCCCTTATGGATCTTTGGTGTCAAAGTGGGGACACAAATTACACCGTCAAGAGTTGGAGCACCAAGGTTGGGCCTAGAAACCTTGACCATGATGAGGTGAGGAAACTTCAATCTATTGCTATCATTTGGAAAAATAACCACAAGGCTAATGAGATAGCCCTTACCTAGCATAAGCATCTATAATGGCATTTCATACAATGACATCTTGTTGAGGCTTATAAAAAGTGATTGGCTAGTTATTATTTATTATGGATGTAATTTATATACAAAGTTTTTACACATGAAAGGAAGGATATTTTAAAGTTCTAGCAACAATTATTATAATATTCCATAAAATGGTCGGTGTTTTAACACTCACACCCACATGTTACATAGAAGAGAGAGGAGAAATCCAAGCAAGTAAGCATAATTACATTGAAGTGGATCAAGTATTATGTTAGTTGGAGGGACATTGCATATATGGACATCTATTTGGCATAAGGATCAAGGTATATTAGCACTTATATATTACCACAAATTAGTGCTCATGACCAAGAAGGAATGACACTGAAACTAATGTCAAAAAGACACAATACTAATATACGATACCTAAACCGCATACCTAACACATGAACCTAACCCACACACTTAGTGCACCCACCTATCCCACACATATAAGGAACACACCTTACCCATGCATCAATCCCCTAACCCGTACCTATACCCTAGTGCAGAAGCATCCCCAACTTTTTGTGGCACTTATTAGTAACTATAAGTGAAACATCAAACCCACCCCAACTAAACAATGACTTATCCAAAGCCAAAGATAATCCATAGCGAATGACATCAAAATGGACACTAACTGGTCACTAATCCTCTAACCTTGAATCCTCTCCTAACCCCAAATCCATTACCCATGAAAGCACCTATTTGGGAACACATTGACCCCTTAACCCATAGTTCCCTAAAGCCAACTTCTACATTGGAAAATATTTTGGGGTATGTAATGAACCATGCACATAAACCACAAAGGTAAGTAACCATGCAATTAACCCCGTGCATTTAACCTATGCACATATACCATGCACATAACATTTGTCCCGTGAACCTAATCCGCATGCATAAATGACACAAAAACCTCACCATGTGGCCCATCAACACTACAAGCATAGGATAATGAGTAGGTCGTTCATTTATGGCCTCGAACAGTCTATTAGCATGCGTCACATTACAATTCAAATCTCCATCATAACAACCAACTTACCTACAAAAAATGGTTTCCATGAATGAATAATTGGTATCCACCCTCTTTATTCTTAAAAAGGAATCGATGATGATTTAACCGACATGAGTTTATCCCTTGATCGAAGAGAGGGGAAGCCTGTAATTCTAAATCGATTGGATATGAAGTGTCATATTAACTAAGTAATGGATTTCCCACAAATATGAGCTTTATTTGACTACACCCATGGCGATGGCATCAAGATTGGTCTTGATCCGATGAAAAATTGTTTGGATCTTCCTTCTTCTAATATATTGCTTTCCATTGAAACCATCAATCCATTCAAAGAATATGCTTAATAGTTGTATGTGTAATAGCTTAAGATTTTTAAGCGAACATGCTCATGACTATTTAATATTTCATTCCCCAAAATGGTATTGTAAGGTTTACATTGTATATTTATTGTAATATTGTATTGTAAGGTTAGACTATTAAATGAGCATTCTATGTGTCTTAGGCTCTACATATAATGTACGAGTCTTAGAAGTAATTGTTAGCATGTGATTCATTGGTTTGTGGCTCTAAATTATGGTTCAGATTAAGTTGTACCTATCTATATTGTGCCTAGATATTCAAATCAGTCATATACCTCCCATTGACTAAGGAATACTTCTATAGTAATGATTAATTGTTTTGTCCCTCACAATTCCTTCTATAGAAATGAGTCATTATTTTTGGCCCCATGCATATCTCATGAGTCATGATCCCTAAAAGAAATGGATACCATGCAATTTGATAGTTTCTAATCCCAAACCATCCTTTGAGCTATAACATTTAGTTATAGGAAATATGAGGTGATCTAGGGTCTTCTACATGGCCCATTAGCCATGGAGAGGCATATTTTGGGGCCTACAACCTTAGTTTATGTTCCAAAAACATGAGAAAGAACTTGAGAACAATACGCTTCAGACAAATCATAGTAATGCCTCCTATATGGCACATATAGGCCAACATCATTGATCCTTACCAACATCACCGTCATCACCTGCTGATAGTGTGCTAAGGTCATCTATGATTGGTTGAGGTATCCATGTGGGCCTCAGGTTGAGGTCTCCTCCCTTGACCATGTCCAATGCACCAAGTCCCAATGACTTGGATGCATAGCACCATGGATACTTTGTGAATCCATATGTGGTGATTTGTGGCATTCTTAATGGATTTGGATGCCTAAATGGTTTCTTTGGGTTCAAAGGCATGGTCTTATTCTATATAATATCATTCTTAAGGCCCCAAGATATGCGTGTATTTCTAAAAACCACCTAATGGAATCAACATCCCCAATCATAGACCGTTGATACCCTTAAGATGCCATGTGTGGTTGGTGGAGGTAACCTTCTTAGCCATGGATGGCTATAAGCTTCCTTTAGGGCCCTATGTTTAGGTCTCTTCCACTGACCATGTTAAGGCCCAGATGCCACAAGTCCTAGATACATAGAGCCATGGATACCCCTAGAAAGTCATGTGTGGTTATTTTAGGCATTGTTCATGGATCTAGATGCCTTGGAGGTTCAAGTCTCCTCCCTTAACCATGTCCAATGCCCCAAGGCCCCAATACATGGATACATAGTGGCATGGATATCCATGTAAGGTCGTGCATGGTGATCTAGGAATTTTGCATCACTCTATATGCCCCAATTGTTTCTTTAGGGCCAAAGACATAGTTTTTTTTCCCTAAAACTTCATTCCCAAGGCCCTGAGATATGTAGATATTTCTCAAAACCACATAGTGGAAATGACATAATCAATCATAGGCCAATGATACCATCAAGAGGCCATGTGTTTTTAGTGGAGGAAATATTCTTAGCCTTAGATGGATAGAAGAATCGTTTAGAGCTTGAGATTGAGGTCACCTCCACTAATCATGTGTAAGTCCCTAAGTCCACAAGACCTATATACATAGTGCCATATATAACCTTACGAAGTAATAAATAGTTATTTTAGGTAGTGTTCATGGATCTAGATGCCTCAAAAATTTCTTTAAGGCCAAAAACATGGTATTCTTCCATGGAACATAATTCCCAAGGTATTAAGACATCTACATACTACTTAACACCACGCAACGGTAACAACGTCCTCAATCATAGGCCGATTATACAAATTAGGAGGTTGTGTGTGGTTGGTGGAGGCAAACTTGTGACCCCTAGATGGCTACAAGATTCCTTTAGGGAAAAGGTTTAGGTATCTTTCAAAGGTCATTTGCGGTGGGTTGATGTGTTGTTCTTGGCCCTTTATTCATAAAAGTTTCTTTTAGGGTGTAAAGCCAATATTTTATTCATAGATCATGTTCATAATCCTGAGACCCATATCTACTATTCAAATCCTTCTAATGTACTTAATTTCCCCAAATAGAGATGAAATATTCCCTCGATAGGTCATGTGTGGTGATTCAAGCCATTGATATGGGCCTTAGGTGTATAGAATGTTACTTTAGGACCTAAGGCCTAAGTTTCCTCCATTGACCATGTCAATGGCATCAAGACCCATGTCTATTTCTCAGATCCTTCAAATGGAATTGGTATCTCAACTCATACGTCATGGATACCCTCAAATGGTCTTGTTTAGTCATTTGAAGTGTCTTTCTTTACCATAGATTCCTAGATAGTTCCTTTAGGATCTAAAGTTTAAGTTTCCACCCTTGTCCATGTCTAGGTCCCCAAGACCCATACCTAGTCCTCGAAACCTTGCAAATTCCACCCGTATCCCTATTCTAAGGCCAAGGATCCCCTTGAGAAGTCATGTTGTGTGGTTGGAGGTGTCTAAATCTCTATTATCCTTGAATCCCTAAAAGCATAATTTAGTGCCTAAGGCTTGGTTTCCTCCCCTAACCATGTAAATGACTCCTAGTCCCATATGTACTTATCAAAATTTCATAATAGTATTGATATCCACAAACATGGGCTAATAATACCCTCACAAATCCATGTATAGTGGTATGAGGTGCTTTTATTGGCCATACATGTTTAGATGATTCCACAAGGGTTCCTTTGTGGCCTTGGGGCCTTGGACATGGTCAGTGGAGGAGACCTTCTGGTCTAAGAAACCATGACCCATGACCCATACCCAGGGGCATCTACGCTATCAAAATAACCTAGGTATTGCACCCGGTCTGGGCCACACAAACACTTAGCATGGCTTGACTTTTAGGTGTATCCTCCCACTACCATGGAGTTTCAAACCTTGGGACACCTAACAAATAGCACCCTTAGAAACCAATCACATTAGTAGGACATGACTTGTTGGAGGAAGTTTTCTTATCCCTAGATGGATAGAATGTTCCTTTAGGCCCAAAGTTCAATTCTCCTCTATTGACAATGTCCAAGGTGCCAGTCCCCAAGACTTGAATGATAGCACCCTGGATACCCTTGTGATGTTATGTGCGGTGCTTTGAGGTATTATTTATGGATCTGAATGCCTCAAGGGTTCCTTTAGGATGAGAGACATTGACCTCTTCCATAGAATATCATTCCCAAGGCCCTACGACACATACATACTACTCAAAACCACCTAACGGTATTAAAGTCCTCAACCATAGGCCGACGATACCCTTAGGAGGTCGTGGGTTGTTGGTGGAGGAAACATTCTTAGCCATGGATGGCTAGAATCTTCCTTTAAGGACCAAGGCACAAATATCCTCCACCGACCATGTTCAAGGCCCCAAGGACACAAGACCTAGATACATACTAGTATGGATGCCCATAAGGAGTCATGTGTGTTGCTTCAAGGCATTGTTCATGGATTTCGATGTCTCAACAATTTCTTGAGGGATAAAGGAATGGTAATCTCCCTAAAATATCATTCCCAAAATCTTGAGACATGTAGATACTACTCAAAACCACTGAATGACATCAACATTCTCAATCATAAGCTAATTGTACTCTCAAGAGTCCATATGTAGTTGGTGGAGGAAACCTTCTATATATTTATGGATAGAATATTCCCTTAGGGACTATGATTCAAGTCTTCTCCACTAGCCATGTCCAAGGGACTAAGGCCAAAATGCCTAGATACATAGCACCATGGGTATTCGAGAAGGTCATTCATAGTATTTCAAGGCATTGCTCATAGATTTGGATGATTCAATGGTTTCTTTAAGGCTAAATACATGGTCTTCTTCCCTCTAATGTTATTCCCAAGTCCCCAGGACACCTACATAATCCTCCTTCCTTCCTCTTATGACTCCAGTTATGGCCTTAAAACCCATCCCACTATTGAAGAACTCTCGATTGTGCCCATATCCAAATTTTATGCCAAAGGTCCAATTTAAACATGTATCCTATGGTTCATGGACTTGAACATTTCCCATTACCCTAATAATCTTATGTTAGGGTATAATTCCCTTAATTTCTTCCTGAACCATGGTCCGAAACCCATCCCTAGTGCACAAAACTGAATGCTTCCTTCCATATCCAACTTTAAATGTAATGATATCCTATACAATGCATGATCTTCTATGTGATACTTTAATTCATCATTCTTATCCCTAAATGCATAAAAATTTCCTTTATGGACTAAGTCCTGTGATTTCTCTGATGACTATGTCTAAGGTTTTAGGACAAATACTCGGTGTCACTTATATTAACACACATCTTCAAAGGATAACATTGGGAGTTCATTGGTGTGTTTCAAAGATTCCATTATGGCCTAAGGCCCATGTTTCTTCCTATAACATTATACAAAACCGTAATAGCCATAATTACTAGCAAAAACCTCATAATGGTGTTGATGTCCTCACTTAGAGGTAGATAATACCCCCAATAGGAAATGTGTAGTGGTTCAAGATGTTTTTTTTGCCTTGGATGCCCACAATATTTTATTAGGCACCAAGGCATGGATTTCCTCCCTCAAACATGTCAAGGGTCTTGACACCCATGGATAGTATTTAAAACCTCTTAGTGACATTGATACCCCCAATATTAGGCCATGGATACCTTTAAGAGGTCTCATGTGGTGTTTTAAGGTATACTTGCTAATTCTTATATGCTTAGGTTTACTTTAACATCCAAGTCCTAGGTTTCCTTCCTTAATCACGTCTATGCCCCAAAGACTTATACATAGTTTTATTTCATCCAATTCCCCACTATATCCTTTTATAATTCCATGTGGTTCCTTTCAAAAGGTCAATTTCATTAGCTCAACACATCATTATTATCGCTACACACCTAGAAGCTTCATTTAGCCTAAGACTTAAATTTCTTCTCTTAACTAGATCGAGGGGTACTAAACCCATCACTAGTAATCAAAACCTTAAAATGACATTAATGCCTACACATAGAGACTAAGAATATTTTCAACAAGACATGTGTGTCGACCATATCTATTGGTCCTAGATTCCTAAAATCTTATTTTAGGGCCCCATGTAGAGGTTTCCTTCCTCTATCATGTCCAAGGATTTGAGACCCATGCCTTTTGCTCAAAACCTAATAATTATACTAATATCTATCAAGAAATTTAATAAAATAAATAAAAATAACTCAATTGAATAATGGAATTTCAATTCAAATCACTTTTATTACTATTTTATAATAATAATAAATTAAAAATGGTTGCATTTAATTATTTTTCAATATTAAGAATCTTAGGTATTTATTTACTTAAATAATATTAAAAATGAATTAATGAATTATTTATAAAATAATTATTTGTTAACTTCTCAGGGTTGTGGTGTAGAGCCTCATAAACAAACGATGTGAATTTATTTGCTTAAATAATTAAAAAAATAAATAATTGAATTTGTGGTGATTATGGTGTAAAACCCTATACATTAATCTTGAGCATTTATTGAATGAAACAAAAAATGAATTAAGTTATTTACAAAATAATTACTTTTTGATGTTGTTGTATTTGTGGTACAAATTATCATAATTAAATCCTATTTGTAGATGTCCATGCTATAGAAAAGCATTTAACACCACTATGTGGTACTTCCCAAGATGATATTTTTCTAGCTTTATGATTACTCATTAAAACCTTATAATTGTGTCATGCCCATATGTAGAAGCCAAGAATATTCTTAAGAAGATGTGTGGTGACCTTTGAAGTGTCTTTTTTGGTCCTAGATTCGTGAAAGTTTCTTTTAGGGCCAAAGCTAGAGGTTTTCCCCTTTGAACATGTCTATGGATATGAGATCCATGCTTTGTGCTAAAAACTAATAATGACACTAATGTCTATCAATAAATTTCAGAAGTTCATCACAAATCAATTTCACGAGTTAAATACATTTTTTTTTCAATTTAATAATAAATTATCAATTCAAATAAATTTTATTACTACTTTATAATAGTAATAAATTAAAAATCGTTGTTTTTTTATTATTTGTCAATATTAAGAATCTTATGTATTTATTTATGTAAATAATATTAAAATTTAATAATGGAATTGAATTATTTAGAAAATTGTGATGCAAAACCTCATAAATGAATCTTGTGATTGTGGTGTAAAAACAAATAGCAAAAAAAAAAATGAATTTGTTGTGATTGTGGTGTAAAAGCTCATAAATGAATCTTGATCACTTATTTGAATGAATAATAAAATAATTTAATTAAGCTATTTATAAAATAATTATGTTATATGGTGCAAATCCTCATAATCAAATCCTACATGGACATGTCCATGTGACAAATAATAACTTAGCACCATTTATGGTACTTGCCAACATGTCATTTTTCTTATGGAGAAACTCAATTTCTAATAATAGTAACAAATATTAACACCATTTTAACACCACAAATTATAAGTGGTGCTAATACCACCACCTTAACACCACAACATGTAAGTGATGCTAATATCACCACTTTAACACCACAAAATTGTAATTGGTGCTAATAACACCACCTTAACACTATAAAATATAGTGGTGCTAATTTGTGGTGCTAAAACATGGCTTTTCTTGTTGTGGAATCGATGCACGGTGCACCGAGGCGTTATACCAGTGGATGACACCGGTATATCACATTTAAATAGAAAGCATCAATTCTCTTTGAGATACAAAGCAAGAGTGTCATAATACATATGGAAAAACGTGGTGCATTACTTTCGTGTAAAGCATGGATTTGGTAGATTTAAAGAATATTCTCTAATGCTTTATATAAATAAAAGCACAATTATGGCATATTTAATGAATATTCCTTGATGCTTATAAAAATGCATTCTTTAGGTTACTTTAATTTTTTTAGTTGTAATAAATTTTAATTACAACCTCTACCAAACCATTCATTACAATTTGTGGAATTTTTATTAAAGTTTTTTTTTATAATTTTATAATTAACCTTCACAAAACACCTGCTAGAAAGTGTTTTCCTTATTATATGTTGAAAGATGTGTAACATACACCTTGCACTCTATTGTTGGTTGCATTCGATTCTAATGCTAAGCATTGGCATGTAACGAATGCATAGGAGTAAGAGGCAATAAATGAAACTATAAACGATTCATAGTTTTGTTATGGCTATATAGTGAATGATAGATATGGCTAAATGAATTTTTGCATGTCATTCGCTAATTTCTTGTGCTACCTTTCATATTAGATTATAGATAGACTTTGGCTAATATTAAATTAAAAAATCAACAATAAACAAATCCATTTAATATCCATCCCTAATATTTATCTCTTTTATTTTCAATGACCATTTAATATCCAGATCCCTAATATTTATCTCTTTTATTTTCAATGTTTCTTAAAATGTATGCCGTTTCTATCATGGAGTTGAATACCGTGGAAATTGCGAACGTAATTGGGAATTGAATTCCATGAAAACTCTTATTTTGTTTCCACGAAACTTCTGATAAATAAATTAAACGAGGCAGCTTCATTGATCCTCCGATTATCTATGTTTCCGTGACTTTTCCTCCTATTCATCGTACCCTAAGGATGCTTTTCATTTCGTTTCCCTATAAATAGGACGCTTTCTCCACTGTATTCTTGCGCACTCTTTTCTTCTTCACAGCAACAACAAAACTGTGACTGGTCACATCAACGGAAAGGTATGCAACATTACTTAGTAATATTAACGCATTCAGAGAGAGAGAACTGCTAACAGAGCAAACTTTGTGTGTAATTGTTTTGCAGATCATGAGCCATGTTTTCAAGGCAGAAATTGATTGCGCTGCTTGCAAGTTCCAGAAGAAGAAATGTTCAGATTATTCGGAAATGGCCATGTCGTTAACGATCCCAACAAGTTCCTGTTGGTACACAGATTATTCGGAAATGGCCATGTCGTCAAAATACTACAGGTTCGTTCGACTCTTTTATAAACTTAATATATGGTCAGCAATGAGCATAGCAATTAATAGCTGAAATGCAAACAAGAATAATTTTAGTACTGGCAAAGCTCGGAAGTTGAAAGATCTTATAATTCAGATTATAAATTAAAAGGGGATTTGTTCAATCTGTTTAAGTTATATTGTCAGGTATTTGGCTAATGATGGGACAGTCTCTAGAAACAGTAATCTAAAATTTACCAAGAGTGCCATCCAAACCCAAATCGGTTGAAATTTTTCAAATAACTTTCATATGTGATGGGGTTTATGGTCATGCGATAATTACAGGATCTACCAGCCGAGCAGAGAGGTGCTGCAGTAAACAGCATGGTGTACGAAGCAGAAGCAAGAGTTGCAGATCCTGTCCATGGCTGTCAAGGAATAATCAATGATCTCCAGAAAAAATTAGAAGAAGTGCAAGCGCAATTGGCTTCCGCAGAAGCAACGCTGGATAACATTAGTCTGCAACAATCTAATTTCTTAATAAATCTCATCAATACAGAGTATCATGAAGGTTGGGATCTCAATTTTGACAGCACCTTACTGCAAGATAATCAAGACATGCAATATAGTAACCCGAATGTTTTAGACGAGGAGTTAGATAGTCTGCCGCTATGGGACTATTGAACAAGAACTATTAGCTGTTCATTAATTTGATGTATCCAAAAAACAAAATCATGTTGTTTGATTTCTGGATCTTCTTCGTCTTAACTTTCTCTTTCTTTCTTTTTTTTTTAATCAGATGGATTGTGTATAGCTGGTTTGATGGTTGAAATTTTCTTAACAGAGTGAATCTTAAGTGAATCCAAAGTTGTTGTAAACAAAATTATGTCTTTAAAGAGTTTTTTTTTTGGGAATTAGTATTTTTTATTTTATAAAATCTGAATTTAACTATGTTTTAATGGCTATTTTAATAGTAGAAATTAATTCAATATCACCCAAAACCTTAAAATACTGAAAATTTCAAAGTTTAAGAATTATAACCAAAATTTTTTTAAATTTCTGTACCATTTTTATCTTTAAAAGCATAATTTCAAAGTTTAAGAATTATAACCAATTTTTTTTAAAATTTCTGTACCATTTTTATCTTAAGAGTGTAAATATTGAATTTATCTAATTTATGTAGTTTTAGATATATGTGGTTATAAATGTTTTAAATAGCGGATATTATATTTTCTATAATTTTTTTTGTTAAATTGGATACTTGTCAATTCTAAAATCAACACAGAAAAAGTTACACATCTCTTTGCTAAGCTGTAAAATACACCTCTTTAACACAATGATTTGCGTGTTCACAGTCGATTGACTTTGATGTCCGTATGAAAGCAGTAGTAGAGTGGCGTTGAATGGCCGTCTGAAAGCATTAGTAGAGTGGCTTTCATTTTCCAACGATACTCTTGCCACAAAATTATAGCAAGGGAAAATTTCTTTTGAAATAAAACGAATTAGCCATTGAGCCTCAAGTTTTCAATACTCCTATGAAAATTCCAAATGTGGCACCTCTGAAACTGAGATGGGTAGCATAGGGAACAAGTGACATTGTTTGCACCCATAGCAATGATTGCCACGATCTAAATTTTGCACTATCACTGGTTGCTAACAACAAACATAAGTACAATTATTTAGAAACAAATGTGCATGTGTATGTTTGTCAAGGTTATATCAGCACAATACTGAAAACATATAGTAATTCAACATTTGGATCCGTTATGGTTATCCACGAGTAGTAGTAAACAAATTGATATACTCAATAGAGAACACCATTTGGGTTTAGAGGTCATTTTTAGAGACAAGATGATCAAAATATGACATTTAAAAAAATGTAATTAATAGAAATTAAGAATTATTATAATTTGTATATAAATCAAAGTAAAATAATATAGTAAAATAAAATTGTCAAATGTAGAGACAACCAAAACAATTTTTATTTTTAAACATTAAAAAAACAGTGCATCCTTTTTGGTATGAACGAGGCTTTTATGAAAGAAAATGTATATTTTGTCATTAATACATATATTTTGCCTCTATTCATTTTTTTGGATTTATGCATCAAGTAATGAACATTGCTATGAACCTGTAAAGCGTGTTGTTTCAACACCCCCCCATAATTGCAGTTGCTTGAAACCCAAGAATAGACCAGGCCAAAGTTTAACAAACATAGCTTTTTATATAGGCTGCGTAAAGATATAAGCAAGCTGATGTAAGGTTCAATTTATTGGGTTAACTCCGAATGGCTCCGTGTAATGACATATATAAATATGGGCTAAATGAATCACTTATAAATATTGATTGGCTCAATGTATCATGCTTAATGGAAACACTACTGCTAAGCTTTATAAAATGTTGTAGAATCCTAAGTACAATATTCATCCATTATCTCCATGTAGGTGAACTAAACACACCCTTTTTTTTAAATAAAAAAAACTACACAATTGTTATTGTCCTTTCGAACAATCTTCTTCAAACATGAATAGGAAGAAGCGCTTTTTCTCCTTGGGAAAAAAAAAGATGAACACACCCATGTTCGTGGGAAGTGTCTTCCCTTATAAAAGAAACTGAAAATGTAATTAGTGTTCGATTAACTAAACGTATACTCTAAGTATCGGTGAACTATAGCTTTGCAACGCCAGGGACGATGTAGCTGAGAGAGTTTTAACTCAAGTTGAGTTGACACTATATTAATCATTGCACTGGCCGAGATATAGTTGACAGATCAAGGTATGGCGGGGCCACATATGAATGCTAGCTACATTCATGAGAAAATTCATAATATCAAATGTTGAGTATGTGTCTGCAACGAAAGGGAAAAACATTGAAATTGAGCATCCGAAACAAATGTTGGCAGTGAACAGAAGGCTTATCCATTTATTTACTCAGGACATATGCATTTATTCGAGTGGTTTCAGCCCACACTATGTATCGTTTTCAATTGATTAGAAACAGTAACAAGGGTTCTTATGCATTAGTTGGCGCAGTGCCTGTTGTGAGACTAAGCAAATTAATAAAAGAACATGGCAATGTAGTTAGCAGTGGTGGAGTTTAGTGCTCCTTTGAAATAGAAGAAATATGATTAATGAATTGATATGCTAGAAGCGGAGACAAGTGACTGGTTTGCTACTAGAATGGAATACAGGACTTAGAATTTGCTTCACTATTTAGTATTGACAGAAATGGAGTTTATGAATGCTGTTATTATGCTTTTTATTTGTGAAGTTGGATGTATGCGACTGCTACAGTGTGCCATTTGTTAAGCCAACTGATTTTTTTATCGCAATTCCAAGAATTAGTCATGCCAGTCACATTTGAGCTCGGTCGCGTCTCTAGTGCTAATAAGTTGTACTAGAAGTAGATTGTCTATTTTTCAATGCTACCGGGCAAGGGTGTCCTGTCACAGTATTAACTCTGCTACCGGATTCTCTAACTCAAATATCTAGGTGGTGACTAATGTGGCTTGCAACCTGTGATGAAAAATGGTGATTGTTTTCGCAATGCTGAGTTGTGCTATCAAATAACCTGGAAATTCTGCTACCTGGACTTCGTGGTAGAAAAGAATAATAAATCTGATATTAATGTATTCAGTACCTCGTAAGCAGTTGTGCTATAATGTCAAAATCTTCGTTGTTGATCTTATATCCCCTTGGGTTTTGGTGCTTTAAAAAGTCTAATGCTGCACTACGTATTCGTGGAGCGATGGGCTAGGGTTATACACACCAATTCTATTAACATTGGATGCTATTTATAAGCGGATCTCATCAGACCTGTGACTAATCTATTCGAAGAAGCTTAGGTGCATAAACTCAGCGATGACTATATATCATCTTTTTTTATAGCCAGGATATGCCAGAATGCTACCCAGTAGTATTGACTATTCAACATGCAGAATACCTTTTGGCCAATATAGGGAACAAATCACAGCATATTTCTCAACATTAGATATCACTTAAATAAAATTAGATTGCAATTAAACAATGTAGAGGCACAAGAGTTCTCAAGCAGAACCAATGTAGGTTGGAGTCTCGCTAGCAAGTGGTGGAAGCAAACCAATCTGAATGATCTGAGATGCAGGACCAGGTAAAACTTACACCGCAAAAGCTATTTATGATGGTCTCCTACATTACTATGACAAAAAAATTGGTATTGATCCTTTAAAGGAAAAAAAAAGGTCTTATAGTTGCGTTTACTGGAAAAGCAACATATAATGCAGCTGGCATTACAGTCCACTCTGTCTTTAGACTGCCATTAAGTTCAAACATGCTTCCACTAAATTCAAACACCCTAGATCTTCTGACAAAAGATTGTGAACAACTTTTAGTATTGTTGATTGATGAAGTCTCTTTAATAGGGTCTCGGATCTTGTACAACACTGACAAACGACTACGTGAAATAATGCACACACCAACCAAAGAATTTGCAAACCTTGATGTCATATTCTATGGTGATTTGTGTCAAGCACAACCTGCTCATGATTCTTGGATTTTTGAACAAGCTAGATTCCAACAACAGACATTTCCTTACACATTTTGGTTCGATGCCATAAAATGCTATGAACTTACAATAGTTGTATGTCAAAGAGAGCAAACATTGATATCGATCTTGAATAGAATCAGAACATGCTCTCAAACATTGGATGATATAGATTACTTAAATCAACATTGCTACAAACAACCGGCAGCAGATGCAACATTTCCTTATCTTTTCCATAGAAATAAGCATGTTCAACAACATAGCTCAAAAATGTTATCAGCTATGCAAACAGAAACATTCACACTTGTAGCACATGATAGAAAAATTGATTCGATTGAAAAAAATGACCATAAACAAAAGACATTGCAACTTCCCTCTACGATAGTAGTAAAAAAGGATATGCTTATTGAATTAGTTGGAGGCAACTACTCAACTCAGGATGGATTGGTTAATGGTGCAGAAGGTGTGTTTAAACACTATACTCAAACAAACCAAGATATTGTCTGGATTGAGTTTGCAGATGCAAAAGTTGGAGACAAGCAACGTGCAATGATGCAATATCTTTATACGTCTGGCGTAAACTCCAATTGGACACCAATCAAAAGGATTGCGATAGAAACAAGAGTTGAAAATAAAATCAATGTTATGTGAGCACAATTCCCAATTCAGTTGGCATGTGCTAGGACAATTCATAGAGCACAAGGATTGTCAATGAACAGATTGGCATTTGAGGCAAAAGGAATTAAGAGACATGGCCTTGTTTACACTGCGCTCTCGCGTGTCAGAGATATGGATTGTCTTTATGTTTTAAACAAATTGGAACAAGGAAATTTTATAGCTTGTCCAAAAGTCACTGCTGAAATAGTTGGATTAAAAACACAAGCAAGTTTGCAATTTGAATGTGGTCTGCATTCAATGCCGAACGCTGAACAATTAATCATTTCATTGCTAAACACACACAGCTTGCTTTTGCACTATGGCAATGTTGTAAATGATCATGAACTTATGCAAGCAGACATTCTATGTTTGCAAGAAACTCACATGCGCACACTTAGCAAAGAAACAACAATGATAGAGAAATACAATTTCTTGTGAGCATTTTCAGTGCATGGAATCGATTAAAAAAAACATTGCTATTAATCAATTCTAAAAACTATACAGAAAACTTCACTGAAGCAATTTGCGTAGATCTACACTTAGGTTCCAGTGTATTGAAAGCAGTGAACATTTACAATAGACCGTGTGGTGTGCTTGATGATCTCTTTCATATATTGAGTTGCATTTTGTCAAGTTGCACATCAGCCACTCAAATCCTAGTAGCTGGTGACCTTAACATTGACATGTTGCAAGAAACAACAACAAAAAGAAAACTGCAATTGTCTATGCAAATGAAAGGCTTGACACTAAAAGCAACAAAAGCAACAACAAACATCGGTTCAATGCTTGATCATTTTTGGACAAATCTGAAACACAGAGATATTGTTTTCAATATTTCAGGTGCTTATTGGACTGATCACTATTCAACATTCCTATGGATCTTTGATTAAAATGCATAGTCCATTCACTTTTGCATTATCTAATTTTATTGTCTGTCTATCTATGAACGGATTCATGATGGCATATTTGCACAAAATCAAAAATAGGTATTATTCTTTCCCCTGCAACTTTCATGCACTTTAAACTACGGCAATTTGGTTTTTTTCCTATTCATAGTGAGCTAGGTTTAGATCAGCTTTCGGCGTGTGCAATATTCATGTCATAGCTATGAGCTTAAATTTTGTTGAACTTTTTCATATTTTTATAATCTATTTTGTGATGTCAAATCTTGATTATTTTTTTCTATTGATAGTTGTTTACACTTTATTTTGTCCATAGCTCAGATCTAAAAAATTAGCAATTATGTGACAACATATGTAGACACTCTTTATAAAAAATATGCTTGTGCTCTCTCCATTTTATAATAATGCAGACCATATATAGTGAACATAAAATGTTTTAATAACAAATTCCTATGTTCAAAATAATTTTAGATCAAAATTTGTTCAATATCTAACTGTAAATAGTTTCCTGTGCTTGTTTAACTCAAATTCTTGACACTACATAGACTTTGCGCTATGCATATGTCAAAACTCCAGTGAAAGAACTATGGACATTTGTTGTTGTTTTTTGCTTCTTTGTTTTTATGCTGTCTGTTTTTCCCACATTTCCCATCTATTATAAATCTCTTCTACTCTTTGCCCTAATTAACAATCTCAGTTACATCTGATTTGCTTAATTCTTCTCGCATGTGCAGCTTTTCAAACTCAAACCCAAAATTGCAAAATAATGGAAAATAGTTCATTGGCTTTGCACAACACAACAAAAACAACATCAGCACCAAACAACCCGGTAATGGGAAAAATGTCAACTGCCGAAAGTCCAAAAAGATATGCAATTATTTTGGTTCTAATTGCTTTTTACATCATTTTTAATACACGGAACTTCTGCATCTTCTTTTATGATTTTTCTAGCGCACGAAACAACAGAATATAACTATTGCATTGACAAGTATTTTCTCATTCTCAAACTTGATGCAAGTTTCAGCTTTCCTGCTATTGATTGCTGATAATTTTCTCCCTGGCCATGTTCTCTAACTATAACAATAACAGGTTCAAAGAAACAGCTTTAGAAGCAGCTACTATTATAGAGCTATGCACAATAACACCGAAAATTGTTTTTGAAGGAGACATCTTGGCTGTATATGGGCCTGCACAGAACAAAATCCAAACTTCTCTTGTAAAGGCACAAATACTGCATGCAGACTTTGTTGATAGAGATGGGCTAATGACAATGACTGCTGGAATAAAGGACAATTTGATCAAATGTTTTGGTAGCTACTTCTCAACTGGAAAAAGTCTAAGAATCACTCGATTTGGGCTCAAGAAAAAAGGCCAATATGACAGAGGCGATGCCAAGTATTCAATAGTCATATTTCCGCATACAATAATTCAAACAATTGATCAAGTTTGCAAAATGAGGAAGCTATCTCTAGATATGACAATTTCTGATTTGTTGTCATCAAACGACTCGTACTCTGTTGGCTCTGTCACAACAATTGTTGCTATATGTGAATCCAACAACAAGCGATTCGACTTGTATATCAAAGGCGGTGGAACGGCAAATGACCATGCAACAGTAAATATGCCATTTGCATAGCGAATGTTCTTTTGAAATTGCTATTTTTTAAAGCCAAATAAAATTTCCACTCTTTTACGTAAACAACAAAATAGGGAAAAAAACAAAGACAAATAGCTTTAACGATCTCTAACTGCAACGTATGCTCATTGACTACTGTCTTCTACTATTGCAGTTACAGGTCGGTGAAGGCTTCAAAGAACTGCTCTTGCAAATTCAAGAACAACTTGCATTTGATGATTCTCCATTCTATCTATTTAAAAACATTGTCCGAAATGACATTAAAGGAAGCCACATGCTCCGGACCTGTGCAACTACCTTTATTGACCGTCTTAATGATGATTATGCAATTCAAAATTTGCTGCCAGTTATTGATTCAAAGACACAGGTACATTGAAAAATTGCTCCTTTCTCATTTCATTGACAAAGAACAACAAAAACACAATCTACTTTCATGCAAAATAGTTTCATTGATTAACACCTTCTTCTGCTTTTTTGTCTGTTGTTCATTGTCTAGTAGCATTGACTTTGTTAATTATAATAGGCTTTAGTTAAAATCTTTTCTAAATTTTTGTAGTTTCTTGAGAATATTGTCATCAAAACCGATATAGATTTTGCAAAGAAACACATGTTGCTTAAATCTATGGATTTTAAGCTCTTTTGGTCATTTAGACAGGAGTCTTTGCTTTTCTATAAAAGCAGTTTAGTTGCTAGATTTATTTGAGCACATCATAACTAATTTTAAAGTTTCTTTGAGTCTTATTTCGAATCATATGTTTAAGCCTAATCCAATTGGTGTTCCCAACAAGGCATGTCATTTTTTCCATAGACAGGCACCCCAAATACTTTTAAAAATAAACGCAATTGATCATAAGCTTTTAAGAATTTATGCAAAGATTCAAATAGTATGATTGGGAAAAATCATTTGAATGCATGTGAGCACGAGAGCTCTTGGGAGTATTGTGAATTGAGGCCAATTGTTTTATAAATCGATGACGTCTGCAGGCCCCAACTTGTAAGAACATTTTCATCTTGAGATCTAATCAATATCAAGCTCTCTTTGCAAACAAGGCTTTTAACTACCAAAACTACATCCAATTAATTCATGTTATTTACATCATCTAAAACTATTAATGGCAAATAGCATGACAGTGATATGACTAGATTTTTGTGATCGGAAGTTGGATCCACGATGCTTAGAGTGGTACAAGAAAGATTTTATATTTGTTTAACTCGTCAAAATTGCATTTGCAACGCCATTGGAGATTTGGATATTTTGCTTCTTGCAAAAAACTACATTGTGTGTCTGTACTCTTGATGTCTGAGGGAAGATTATGAGAATACAACATTGTATCTCAATTAAATGAAAATACTCTTTGCCTATACAATATTTATTGCATACTGGAAAAGTACAATTTATTCTCTTCCTAGTAATGGTTCAGAACATTGTTTGCATTGCAACAAATTTTAAATTCAAGCTTGCAACTTTGTTCACAACATTCTTATTCATCAGTTTGCAGCGATTGTTTTTTGCAATGTCTGCTTGCTTTCGCCCTTTTGACTAATGACACTTGGCCAATTGCTACATTGCCCATTAACATTGTAATTAGTAATAGTGCTTTGAATCTAAATTTAATTATTGTTTAAATAAAAAAGAAATACTAGCATAATTCTATGTAAACATAGGCTGATATTATATGAATTTTCTATGGTCATTTGTCATGTGACTTTGACAGATACACGGAATACTCAGAGCAAAAAATCCATTTGCACCTCCGTACCGATGCATTTGTGCTCAATGTAAACAGCGATTGATTTAGAGCTTATCATGGATCTATCAAATTTGCTATTGTAAGAGCTTACATATGTTGCTGTAGCGTAAGCATTTAAGATATATTGTGCATCTGTATTTGCCTGCGATAACTCTGGTATTGCTTTTGCAAATGAATTGATGCAAATGTCAGCAGCATCTCTTTTTAGTATTAGTGTAGAATGACAAAGCAAAGACCGCAGCAGCAAAATGTATTCATTTCTGGTTAGGGCTAGCCCTAGAACTAATTGTGCAAATGACGTGTTTTTAGAATATTCTCTATGTTCAATAGGAGCGAATACTTTTTTTTCTCTTTGAATGAGATGATTTGAAGCATTTTGCAATGGCTCTAGAATGATGGTATTATCCATAGGAGGCAATGGGAAATTGAGTCTGCATGTGAAATGTCGATGTTTTGTACATGTTTTTGTGTGACAATGTGTTTGAGTTTGAATAAGATTTTGATCAAGTAAAGACGAGTCTCTGGATATATAGCGATCAACAAAAGTAGTAATCTCCTCATTTGAGTTTTTTCCATAGACAAGTGCATTTTGAATCCAAATTAGTTCATGTTCATGTTCATTTCCTCTTTGTTGAAATTCGGTCGTAAAGAAGAAATCTTGTATTTTTCCAAATAATGTGTTGTTTTTTAACATAAGAGACTTTAGTGTTGCTATTTTGTGTCTATAGTAGTGAGTACAAAGCATTGGATGTCTTCTTATTAACGTGTCAATATTTTCTTCCAACGCACTGTCTTGCAAGTCTCCCAAATGTTTTTGTTTAATTTGTTTCAATGCATTGCATAAAGGTGCGCAAAGGTGTTTAGCACTTGTATACTTGTGGCAGGTAAAACGATGTCTCTGGTTTTCTGCTTTGCAGTAGCAGTGGAACAAGCATTGAAATTGGTAACTCTCGGAGGTTCTTATAGTGGGTTTGCTGGTTCTAGGTCTGACTTAGCCGAGACTTTTGTCAAAGATGTTGGGAAATAGTTTTAGTTGATTTTTTTGTTGGTAGCCAGTATGGCATGTGAACAGAACGTGATTCTCAATCTGCATTGTTCTATCTGTGTGCTATTCTTGTATTTGCAACATTTTGCGATACTGCCTGCGAGCTTCGTTGAGTTGGTTCCTTGATTTACATGAAATTTGAATGATAAGTGTCTTTTTTGTCGTCGATAGGCTAGAAATCATCAATTAATGTCGACCTCTGTTGTCGAATCATTACAAATAGATCTTTTTTCATATTTTCAAAATAATCAGGTGATGTTCTAATTGCTTTCAATGGACAAAACGCAATTGGAGATTGGAGTATCTTTACAAAATTGTCTTTTGACTTGACATCTTTTGCCAATATTTTTTTGTCCTTTAACTCTCCCATGCGAATCGATATCCAAGCAATGTTTTTTACCTGTTTTATTATGATTTTAATTGCTTTGAAGAAAATGTTTATGCCATGCGTTTCAAAGTTCGTACTTTTATGCTCTAGCTTCTACTATGATACTTGTTGATAAGAAAAGCGATCAAAAATTTCATTGGGTTGATTGAATCCATAGAAAAGTGCAGGAAAATTTAGCTTTTCAGAGTATTTGTCTTGGAAAATGGTCAATGGTCGGAAGCTCTCAGAAGGTGCAACTTCTATGATTTTGTTGTCTAAATCATCTACTAGATGTGTTTCTCCATATCCATGTATCAATGTTTTTGATATTGGTTCTATGTCTATTTCATTTTCATCATCATTTACTTGTTCCGTTGTTTGTTGAGTATTTGATTTTTGTTTTGTTGTTTCATTAAATACTTTTTTCCAATTAGTATTGATCACAATGCCTTCAATTTTATAAAGTTCGGTTTTGCATAAATCACTTAGCGCAGTCATAATGATCTTTGGGCGAATATTTCTAGATAGATATGTGTTTTTGTATTCCAATTTTCGCTTTAGCATAACTGCAATGGTCAAATTGTCATCTAGACTTCTAGGCAATGCTATTTGAACTCTATCCAAGTTTGCAGGGACATTGATAATTGAGCCAGTTAGCCCAATTTGTGCTTTGTTATAACCCAGCTGTCTTATTTGTGCAAAAGCTATTCTTGGTGATACCAATTGTTCTTGCAAAGGAGTTAGTATAGCTACAGATGGCAATATGTTATTGTCGCAGATTTGTGTAGGCGATGCAAACGTAGGCAATTTCTCATTAGCAATTCTTTCTTGCAAGGTCTATAAATTTGAACAAGCACCATTGGACATGTCATAGCTTTTGTATTTGCCAGAGTTTCGAAGGCTAATTTAATTGTCTTATTCATACAACAAATGTCTTTTTTAAAATTCAATTGCTTATAAGCAGAACATGCATGAATAGCTGTGTCTTGAATAGCTTTTAAGTATGTAACAGCTGCTTTCTTTGCCTTTGCAGATTCTTTTTGCTTTTGACGAATGTTCTTTCCTTGTCTATGTAGACTGTGTTTCAACAAGCGCAAGTTTTTTTGCGTATTGCCATCAATGCATGTTTGCATGCTGGTTTTGATTTCTGAAAATTGCTCAGCAATGCAATAACTGTTTTTTTCTATGTTTTCTATCTTTTGTTTTTGTATCTTTGCTTTGATTGTATCTATGTATATTGGTTCATTCAAGGATCCCTTGTTAATGTTCTTCTCTACAATTTTTTCTATTGCTATTGTCTATTTGCTCTTTTCAAAACTATCGATTGCAATTGCAGAAGTATTTCTATTGCAATTGAGCAGAAAGCATATTTTATTTTCATAGTGTTCTTGTAACAAGGGTTGGAAATGTGAATGCATTGTATCTATTACATGTTGCATTAGGCATAGAACTTTTGACGATCTATTTGTTGCATGGAATATGGCAATATTTTCTTGCTAATTATTGCTCCATAGATGTATTTGAGCGTTTAGCAACTCACATAACGATTGAAGGGCAAATCGATCTCCTTTTATGTGACCAATGATATATGCCTCGAGCAAATGGACAATATAGGTTCTCCATCTAGAAGCAAAAGATGTATTTGCTAATGTGTTTTTATAAAGATATATGTCCAAGCATTGTGTTGCTCTAATATCGTTTGAAGCAATAGAGTTATAAAAAGTTTGCGCAATTGCTTTTCTAACACTTTGTCCATCAGCAAACAGTGTCGATTTGGAGGTTGATTCAAAGAAGGAGTCATGGCAATTGCCTCGAAGTTGAAATGACGTTTCAACTTCGTTAAATACACATTGATTTACATATGCGCTTTGAGAAAGCATATCGGTTGCTTGTGTTTTGGCTTGCATTGTTTTATACGACAACAATGGTTCGAAATGGCTAGGAGCTGGTGTGTGGTCATGGAACAATATATTGTAGCAATATTCGAATTCCCCGGCGTTGAAATGAAGGTATTTTGTTCCTTTTGTTAATGACCAAACAACGACTCGAACAATTAACCATCTTGAAAACCACTTGATGCAAAATATATCACCCCATAGTCCATATACACTTTGATCATTTGGTTGCGAAGCAGATTGTGACATGCGATTGAGATATTCATTGACATGTCCTATGCTATGGAATTCTTGCAAGTAGTCAACTGTCATTTCTATGCACACTGATAACAGTGCAGAGGGATCTTTTTGATCTAGACAAACACAGAAATGATTCACAATCCCTTCCCTTATCTCTATTGATATATATCGTAAATGCAATAATATTGCAAGGGCATTGAACAGGCAATTTCCTAGCCCATAGTGGAAATTGTCTAGTCGAAACAAATTGCTTGTAGCCAAACTCTCTTCCATTTGTTGCCAATTAGAGTATTTGATCCCAAGGGCATTTGCTCTTAAAACATAGTCACTTTTACTTTTGTCTTTTCGCATATTGTCTACAAAAACATTTGCAGTAGCATATATTTTTGTTGCCTTTTTTTGTTGTTCTTTTCCTATTCCCCTAGCCGTCTATACAGGAAAAGCTGCAAGCAAGTGAAGAGAAGCAGATCCCAAGGAAAAGAAAAGAATAAAAGGGCATCGTTTTTTCTAAAATCATAATGTTGTAAACATTGTAAATTGTTGTTGCCATTACAAATAACCAAAGCAAAGGAAACAATGTATTCATAACTAAATTTTTTCAAATGAACTGTATTTTGCCCTCCTAGTAGAATAGGAAAAAACGGCATGCTGATTGCCAAGTTGAAATTATCAAATATCCAATATTTGATATCAATGGAAAAAGCCTTAATGTGCACAATATTAACTGGTTTATTGTTATTATATATATAATAATTAAAAAGAACATATATAACTATAACTAAATCTTCAAACCTTTAAGCATAATAATATAATGATGCCAAGTTGCCGAGACCAGACACTTAATCCATTTGCTCTTAAAAGAATCAATATAAGCCTAGAAACTCTATTCATGAATCATATCCATGTCTGGATTCAGATGCACTTCACAAGCAAAAGCATGTGTGTTCTGCAATGAATGGAATTGAAGGAACATAGCGAACGTGGGAAATACCTGTTCTTGAGAAGGTTGAGATCTGGCTTTGCTAGTTATCATTGACAGAGATGATGCGAAGCAATCCTTCAAACATACACAAAATAGGAAAAGCTTTCTTGCAATGTTTCGATACAGCCGCTAAAATATAAGCCAGGGCACATGTACATCATCTTACATAATATATTTATTGGATAAGCCTAGTTTAAAACGATGTTTGAAAAGTGAAATCAAGGTATATTTTTATTTTTTGGAAAGCAAAATATTGGAAACTATAATTTTGCCAAGTCAAAATTTAGAAGATTAAACAATGTAGCGCTTTATATCATAGAAAGAAAGAAATGTATTGTTTAGCACAAATAAGTTTTGATGCTATAGTTCGGAACTCATGTCTAATAAAACTATATGAGAGCTTGGTGAAAAAGCTTTGGAAAATAGACAATATGAATTAAACAATGGCTATGAAATAATGTTATGGCTATGTGGATATTCTCAATGTCATGAATGTATGGTATTGCAAATATATATACCCATATTCAGCACACATGAATACCTCTATAGCACCCAAACTATGCGATTTCCACAACTAGTATATGTTATTCTAACATTTTTTAAAGATTTCCAACTAATGTCTTGCAAAATAAAAGGAAAAAATATGCCTATGTATGGAAACTATTTTCTTTATGACAGGCAATTGGAAGCAAAAATTAAATTTGGTAACTATGGCAAAAATTTGTTATAAGTTAGGCAAATTCAATTCTGGTCAGGGTTTACTTGATGTCAAAGTCATAACTCATTTCCATTTGGATTTTTGTTGAATCCTCAAAGGCATAACTCACGGGAGTTTTGATGGCAATGTTGCTAAATAATAGGGGCAATGCCTAGCAGGGCAAAGCACAAAAGAAATAAAAAGATGGACACAAAGTTCAATGAGACTTTTGTAGAAGCATACGATACTTTTTGAAACCAAACAACATTGACTATTAAAATAAAAAAAGTAGAAATGTTGTTCATGTTTGATACAAAGGCATGCCTTTTTAATAACATACCTATGTATTATGATTATCCTATTTATCCTTGTATATTATTACTACGACAATGCTATTATTTAGCTTTTCTTACTATGTTTAAATATAATTTGAACATTACATGAGAATATATATTCTTAATATTAAATCAAAAATGATAAAACTAGATGCCAAAGCATGGGAAAAGAAACAAATTTAACATCTATTATTACCTAAAGAATTTAAATTTTCAACTAAACGCAATTTGATTCTGAAAATCTAAGTTTCTTGTTTTACAAAGTGATACAATGCCGAAATAAAACCATTTGTCAACACTTCAAAGTTTCAAAAATAAGATGCTTAACTTTTGCCTAGATTATTGCTTCTTCTTTGTACTGATTCTGGAAAATTTTGTTATTCTTCTTGTGCTAGATCTCGCATAGAAGAAACTATGAGAATAGTTGCCAGTCTTGATTCAAACAACTAGTGTGGAAGGCAATGTGTCACCAATCTGTGATTTTTTTGCTTGGGTTATTCTTAATTTTGGACGTTTGCTGGAAAATCATGGCAGCTTGGTCGCAAAGGTTCAACACAAAAAGACAAAGATCAAAGAGATGATCAAGAGTTTTCTTATGCTGTATGCATAAAGAGATTGAGATGGACCTTCGAAGTGACTAGGATAAAAGGCATATGGTAGACAGTGATAAGGTGTCTAGCGATAAGCTAACGAATCATAGCTGTGTTTTCTAATATTGCTAAAAAGGCATAAGAAGGGATATGTCACTACTAAGATTCATTCAAAATTGGCATAGGGAGAACAAGTGTCAGGCCTCCCTTCTATAGGTGGGTAAAGCCATTTCATAGACATTTGACTTCATAAAAGTATTGAGACTCAACCAATTAGGATGAGAGCAGTAAATGAAAGTATGATAGAGTAGGTCGATAACTACGAGATTTAAGCATGAAAAGAAAGTGTAGGTCTATTTCTAACCAGTCTAGTGCATTCTAATTAGTTAATTGTAGATTGGAAAGGCTTGCCCGAAGCAACTTGACCAAGGAAAAATAGCTATAGTAAGTTCCGAAGCAGCTTGACCAAGGGAAAATACTCAAAGTTTCACTTCTTTTTAGCTCGTTTTATAAGTACAAGTACTTAAAGTTTTATTTCTCTCTACCTTGTTTTAATTTAGGAATCTTAGTGCAATGCTTTTGTCTAGATAAATGCTTTTTGCTTTTAACATATTAATGGGTGGCATATTAATTCGTATGCACTTTTAATAAAATTTTTATATTCAACAAAAATTACGAACATTTGTTATGATTGTAGATATTGATCAACTATTATTGTCATTGCATTTCATTAATCTATGTTTAGGTCATTGAAAACAATAACAATGCTGAGGTACAACATTGGTTTTCGATGTTTTTATGGGTTATGTTATAAATTCACGAGATATTTTTATACCCAAAGAAAACAATGACCCACTACTAATGGATTTGTGGATCAAGGTCGGAGGCCTCATGTTGTCAAACAAATGCACATATGGAGGCTTCGTGTTCAAGGTTGTTGACTCATGGTTCTTTTCTTTTTCTGAATAAAGTAAATATCTCCATGCTTGTATGATCAATATATTTATATGGTTACATTCAAGATAATATCCTTTTTTTAAATGACGAGCCAGTATTTGCTAGAGGGCTACATCTACTAACAAATTTCCAAGCATGCTTCCTCTACACTTCCTCTTAGGATAGATTATACACCTAAAGAATTACAGGCAGCAAAGCAAGGTTTTATACTTCCAATAAGGAAGAAACAACCCATTATAGGCTTTCAATCTTTACGTAGACACTCTGAACAAAGCAAAGAAGAAGAATCCATTTGGGCATTCTGGGATGAAATTACATCTTTGCCTCTGACGAAAACTCGCAGGCGTATTATGTGTATACAACGACTGATATGTTCGGAGCACTGTTTTGGCTAACAAAATACACGTTGTATAGCTCCTACTCGGAGCCATTTAATTTTTAAATCAAGTTTATTCTTCTAATGCATTTTAACCAGATGCCCCTGTGCGCCTCTTGCCTCAAATTCACTGATGCAAAATGAATTCTAAGGAAGGAGGTCTCGAAGAAAGTCTAGTAGAACGTTAGCGTTAGTCCAAGTACCAAGAACGTCATATCTCTATGGCGAGGATTTAGCCACCGAAGCTTACGAGTTCATTTTCATCTACCACATTAATTTGCTTTTAATCATTGTCATTAACGATGAATCAAGTTTACCAATACTCATCCAGTTTGCCAATAAGAGATCTAGGGACAACTTATTCTCATCAAGACTCAGAGGGCTCGGCGTATCAGCTCTTGCCTACCAAAAATACTATCAACTTAAATCGAACAGGCCATGTGGTTATAGGCACAAGAGCTTCTCGGCATGGTCGTATTTATGCAAACTTTAATATTCAAATCTTTTGATAGTTTGCCTAGCAACGAATGTCTACCTGGGTGTCAGAACTTAATCATTTTGACGATGTTAGTACATAAGCCATATATTGAGAGTCATGATAGTTAAAGTCTAATAATAGTTCGACATTATCATCATCATTTTAGCGCTATTACATTTTCCTAAGATAAGCTATGCGTGAATTTGAAACGATACCATACGGCTGCACCCTTCAGCAATTTAATCACTAACAAGAGATTTAAGAACCAGTCAAACGATCGATACTCCCATCCTTTTGTCAACATCTTAAACGAAAATTTAAAGCTTTTAGTGTCATTTAGACACATTTAAACGTCCATTATAGTTTCAGCTCATTCTCTTTCACAAACGACCGATTGATAGAACAAAACCACAGAGCTTGATATTAATTCATGATTTCTAACTTATCCATGACAAGGAAGACGCTTATCATTCAAATTTGATCTAAAACAAGCAACTACTCCATTAGAAGCAGATCTATAGTTAAAACTACAATATCTAAATCATTGTTCATGCTATTCATTTTTCGTCAGAGATGTCGAAGGTTGAACCTTGCAGGCAGTATCATAAAATGCTGCGAACACAAGAATAGCACATAGATGGGACAATGCAGATTGAGAATCATGTTCTCTTCACATGCCATACTGGCTACCAACAAAAACAACTAAAACTGTCTCCCAACACCTTTGACGAAAGTCTCAGCCAAGGCAGACTTACAACCAGCAGAGCCAACATAGGAACCTACGAGGCTTACCGATTTGAATGCTTGTTGCACTGCCACTGCAAAGAAGAAAACCAGAGACATTGTTTTACCTGCCACAAGTATAGCATTTTGGTTAAACCATTGAAGAAGTTAAAACGTGAAAGCAAACACATTGAAGCTAATATCTTTAACCTACTGAAAACCGGATCAAGACCTGACAACTTACATTGTTGAAAGTAGACTTGGAACCGAAAGCGAAAACCTTTCTGCAACTGACGAGAACCAGGTTGAAAGCTTGGATCAACAACAACATCAGACTGGTTCGACTCTGAGAGCCACCGTGGAGACCTGAATCATAGGTTATAGGTTTAAATCATGGAGGAAAAATGCCACTTCTGAATCTGAAACCTAATACATCGCAGGTCTGTCGACCAATTCTTCAAACGACTCCCAAACACAAAAGAAACAATGCCATCAATACACAACCTCGATGAATACGCAGTGGAGGATTAGGATTTTTAAAACGCCAAAACCCAAGGCAATATAACATCAACGACGAAGATTTTGACATTATAGCACAACTGCTTACGAGGCACTGAGCACATTAACATCACATTTATTATTTTTTTCTTCCATGAAATCGAACTAGGAGAATTTCCAAGCTATTTGATAGCATAGCTCGGCATTATGAAGACACTCACAATTTTTCATCACAGGTTACAAGACACATTAATCATCACCTAGATATTCCACTTAGGAAGGCCACTAGAAGAGTTAATACTATGACAGGACACCCTTGCCCCCCAGCATTGAACGATTAAGATGTTAATAATTACCCTGTGTTACTGTTGTTTGTCACTTCTGCCACCTGTCGGGTTGTTACTATATATAAACAGCTTAGAGTTTGAAACCTCTATGCAGGATTAACTAATTATCAACAAATGTTGAAGTTGTTTTATGATAACCATAACTATCGTGTTGTTTCACATTTTATAGTAATAAAAACATTTCCCTAAGGCAACCTATGCTTGAATTTGAAACGACACCATACGGGTATACCCTCCAGGAATTTAATCACTGATAGTAGAGTTAAGAACCGGCCAAATGACCGATACCCTCATTCTTTTGTCAACATGTCAAACCGAAATTTAAAGCTTTTAGTGCCATTTAGATACATTTAAACGTCTATTACAGTTTCGGCTGATCCGCTTTCACAAACGACCGATTGATAGAGGAAAACGACAGAGCTTGACCTTAATTGATGATTTTTAAGTTATCCACGAGAACGAAGATAGTTATCATTCAAATTTCATGTAAAACAAGGAACCATTTCAGTAGAACCAGATTTATAGTTAAAACTATGATATTTAAACTGCTATTCATAGTATTCAGTTGATCACAAATGCCAAAGGTTGAACCTCGCAGGCAACACCTCAAAATGCTACAAATACAAGAATAGAACACAGATAGGACAACGCAGATTGAGAATCATGTTGTCGTCACATGCCATACTAGCCATCAACTAAAACAATTAAAACTATTTCTCAACAGCTTTGACGAAATTCAGGCTAAGCCACACTTAGAACCAGGAAAGTCACCATAGAAACCTTTGAGACTTACCGATTTGAATGCTTGTTCCACTGCCAGTGCAAAGGAGAGAACCACAGACATCGTTTTACCTGCCACAAGTATACGATTCTGGTTAAACCATTGAAAAAGTTAAAACGTGATAACAAATACATTCAAACTTATATCTTTAACGTACTGAAAACCGGGGCAAGATCTGACAACCCACATTGTTGAAACTAGATTTCGAACCAAAAGCCAAAATCTTACTGCAACTGACGAGAATCATGTTGAAATCTTGCATCAAGAACAACATCAGAGTGGTTCGACTCTGAGAGCCACGGCGAAGACCTCAAACACAGGCTATGGGTTCAAACCACGAAGGCAAAATGCCATTCCTGAATCTAAAATCTAATACATCGTAGGCCTGTCGACCATTCCTTCAAACCACTTCCAAACACAAAACAAACAATTCCGTTCATAAATAATTGAAAAAAGCATAGGCTAAGTGATTTTGGATCATTTGATTCATGAACAAGCTCGATGAATAGTTACAAGCGACATAACATCATTGCACCTAGTTTGCACCTATGGCTATAAAAAAAATTTCCTCCATACTATGGTTTTGGGTTATTTGTAAATAGCTGCAAAAAAAATTATTTATATAAATTTTTAAATACTGGTAATTTGTTAACATTTCATTGGATGAGAGCTGATAACGTCAGCCTCGATAATCGCTTCCTGTTTTGGTGGTGGAAGGTGCGTCATCCGAGTTAAGGCTTAGTTGCTGCTTAGTGTAAATAACAGGTGGTGGGCGTAACAACGTGTGGCATATAAACTTCTCTAGTTTTTTGCGCCGGGAAATGTCTTCGGCGCTTTCTGCACAATGCGATGGTTATGGTTATCATAGGAAAATGGAGCAAGTCTAACGTCCCAGGTGGTGGACATGTCAAACGAGAGTAAGGACAGGGTAATTAACGTTTTAGTGGTTCAATACTGGCGGGCAAGGGTGTCCTGTCATAGTATTAACTCTGCTGCAGGTTTCCTGGGTCGAGTATCTACGTGGTGACTAATGTGAGTTGCAACCTTTCATGGAGAATGGTGAGCAATAAATGTGACATTAATGTATTTAGTAGCTCGTAGGCGGTTGTGATATGCCACGCGTTGCTACGCCAACGAGCCAGACACAGACACGCTAAACAATGAGGGGTATGATCGTTCACGTGTCACGGACCCACCACATGCTATATTACACTAAGCAGCAAGCACTACTATCGTTATAGAAAAATCAAATTTTGATATTCGGAAATGTAACATCAAACATCGAAAATTAAATTTTGATATTCGGAACTGTAATATCAAACATCAACAATAACCCTTAACTCGGATGGCGCATCTTTCACCGCCGAAAGAGGAAGCGATTATAGATCGCATCCCTGCCGACCAATTCTTAAAATCACCCCCAAACACGAAAGAAACAATGCCATTAATAAACAACCTCGATAAACAGGTAGTGGAGGTTCACGGTTTTTAAAACGCCAAAACCCAAGGCAATATAACATCAACGACGAAGATTTTGACACTATAGCACAACTGCTCACGAGGTGCTGAGCACATTAATATCACATTTATTATTCCTTTCTACCATGAAGTCCAGCCAGGACAATTTTTAAGCTATTTCATAGCACAGGTCGGCATTCCGGAGCCACGCACAATTTTTCATCACAGATTACAAGGCACATTAATCACCACCTAGATATCCCACTTAGAAAAGCCGATAGCAGAGTTAATACTATGACAGCACATGCTTGTCCCTAGTATTGAACTATTAAAACTTTAATAATTATGCTGCCCTTACCGTTGTTTCTCACGTCTGCCACCTGCTAGCTTATCATTATATATAAACACGTTAGAGCTCGAAACCTGTATGCAGCATCAACTAATTATCAACAAATGTTGAAGTTATTTTATTTTTATGATAACCATAACGACCGTATTGCTTCACACCTTATAACAATAAAAACATTTTCGCAAGGCAACCTATGTCTCAATTTGAAACAACACCATAGGGCTACACTCTTCAGGAATTTAATGACTGACACTAGAGTCAAGAACGGGCCAAATGACCGATACTCTTATTCTTTTGTCGACATCTTAAACCAAAATTCAAGGCTTTTAGCGTCATCTAGATACATTTAAACGTCCATTACAGTTTAGGCTCATCCCCTTCCACAAACAATGGATTGATAGAACAAAACAACAAAGGTCGACATTAATTGGTGATTTCTAACCTTTCGACGACAAAAAAGACACTTATCATTCAAATTTCATGTAAATCAAGGAACCATCTCAGCGAAGCTCGCAGGAAGTATCGCAAAATATTACAAACACAAGAATAGCACAGAGATAGAACAATGCAGACTGAGAATCACGTTCTGTTCACATGCCATAGTGGAAATCAACAAAAAAAACAACTAAAACTATTTACCAACACCTTTGACGAAAGTCTCGGCTAAACCAGACCTAGAACCAGCAAACCTACTATAAGAACCTCCGAGGCTTACCGATTTGAATGCTTGTTCCACTGCTACTACAAAGGAGAAAACCAGAGACATCGTTTTACCTGCCACAAGCATACGATTCTGGTTAAACCATTGGAAAAGTTAAAACGCCATAACAAGTACATTCACACCTATATCTTTAACCTACTGAAAACCGAAGCAAGATCTGACAACCTACATTGCTCTAAGCAAAAGAATGAGATTATCGGTCATTTGGCCGGTTCTTAACTCTACTATCAGTGATTAAATTCCTGAAGGGTATAGCCGTATGGTATCATTTCAAATTCAGACATCTTAAACCAAAATTTAAAGCTTTTAGTTCTATTTAGATACATTTAAACGTCCACCACAGGTTAGGCTCATCCCCTTCCACAAACAACGCATTGATAGAACAAAACAACAGAGGTTGACATTAATTGGTGATTTCTAAGCTATCGACGACAAAAAAGACACTTATCATTCAAATTCCATGTAAATCAAGGAACCATCTCAGTAGAACCAGATTTATAGTTAAAACTACAATATTTAAACCCTTATTCATATTATTCATTATTCATCACAAATGCCAGAGGTTGAAGCCCGCAGGCAGTATCGCAAAATGTTGCAAATACAAGAAGAGAAAAACTATTTCCCAACACCTTTGACGAAAGTCTCGGCTAAGCCAGACCTAGAAGCAGGAAACCCACCATAAGAATCTCCGAGACTTACCGATTTGAATGCTTGTTCCACTGCTACTGCAAACGAGAAAACCAGAGACATCGTTGAACCAGCAAACCCACCATAAGAATCTCCGAGACTTACCGATTTGAATGCTTGTTCCACTGCCACTGCAAATGAGAAAACCAGAGACACCGTTTTACCTGCCATAAGAATACGATTCTGTTTAAACCATTGAAGAAGTTAAAACGTCATAACAACTACATTCAAACTTATATCGTTAACCTGCTGAAAACCGGAGCAAGATCTGACAACTTACATTGCTGTAAGCAGACTTCGAACCAAAAGCCAAAACCTTTCTGCAACTGACAAGAACCAGCTTGAAACCTTGCATCAACAAGAACATCAGACTGGTTCGACTATGAGAGCCACGGTGGAGACCTGAACCACTGGCTATGCGTTCAAACCACGAACCGAAAACCCCATTCCTGAATCTAAAACCTAATACATCGCAGGCCTCTCGACCATTCCTTCAAACCACTCCGAAACACAAAACAAAAAACAATGCCATTCATAAAAAACAAGCTCGATGAATATTACCAGGGATATGACATCAACAATAAGGAAGATTTCGACATTATAGCACAAGCGCCTACGAGCTACTAAATACATTAATATCACATTTATTACTCACCATGCTCCATGACAGGTTGCAAGCCACATTAGTCACCACGTAGATACTCCACCTAGGGAACCCGCAGCAGAGTTAATACTATGACAGGACACCCTTGCCCGCCAGCATTGAACCACTAAAACATTAATTACCCTGTCCTTACTCCCGTTTCACACGTCCGCCACCTGCGACGCTAGACTTGTTCCATTTTCCTATGATAACCATAACCATCGCATTGTGCAGAAAGCGCCGAAGACATTTCCCGGCGCAAAAAACTAGAGAAGTTTATATGCCACGCGTTGTTACGCCCACCACCTGTTATTTACACTAACCAGCAACCAAGCCTTAACTCGGATGACGCACCTTCCACTGCCAAAGCAGGAAGTGATTACCGAGGCTAACGTTATCAGCTCTCATCCAATGAAACGTTGACAAATTACCACTATTTAAAAATTTATATAAATAATTTTTTCCCCAACTATTTACAAATAACCCCAAACCATAGTATGCAGGAAAAAATTTTATAGGCATAGGCGCAAACTAGGTGCAAGTAATAGGGTCTGCATGAAACATAATATATCCCCTACGGGGACATAATAAAATCCATGACCTTCCGCATTTAATCTAAGGGGCCTCACATGGCCAATCTTTAGGATTTCCTTAGAATTTACCTTTTTCTATATTTTTTAATTTAAAGATAATTTTTAAGAACAAGCTCGTCATAGTAATGGTTAATTTCATATCTTACTTATTACCAATATTTACATTGAACATTTTGAAACTAAGGGCTTTAATTTTAAACATGAATGCACAAGTTTGTAAAAGACACTTTTGTTATATGAGGTCATAGGCTTTGTGTCCTTCATCTTTATCTTAATAACATAAATGATCAATATCTTCCCTAACATTCAATTATGGAAATCATACCTAACAATCTACTTTCCATCCCATTTCTTAGAGTTCCTTGTATTAAAAAGTAAAACGGATCTATTTCCCACCATGGCAAGAAAACCAACATCAATAAATATCTCTATAAATATCTCTAACATGCTTGTTTCAGCCACCACTAATCCCAAAAATAGGTTGTCATAAAAACCTTCATCACACAATATCTAAGAACTTTTATATTCTTACCACATTACTAAAGAGAAGGTAGACCTTAAGGAAGAAGGGATAATTTTAAGGACCCATACTTATTTAAAAGTGTATAAACCTTGGTGAATCTTACCAATTCTTAAAATGTCAACTATAAAATATTTGGCGATATTTTTCTAAAAATATTTCAATTTCTAAGGTTTTTATATATTTTATATAGTAATTTGGCGATTTTTAGAGTGAAAAAAGTTTACCCCATCAAAATTGGGCGAAATGGGGCTTCAAAAAATGCAAATCGGCAAATATTTTTGGGGAAAAAAACATGGAAAAATAGCCCATGGGCTAAATATCGCCCCTAAAATTATCCTTGTAAGGAAGCTCTCTCAACCCCCATGGAACTCTTAAAAACAATAAGGTTAAAGTGTAAATGATTAATCTAAACCCCTCGTCCTCCAACTCTTATGAAATTGGTGCTTACCCATTTCTTCCATCCAAGCGAACAAATGAGTAGCCGCTTGATCCAATTTCAAATCTTGATCATTGACCAACAATAAATGCATGTAGTTAAAAATAAATCTTGGTTCCAAAAGAATCCAAACATACTTTGGATGCATGCATGAAGGAATAGTTAAAAATGTAGTAGAATAATTTAAACATATGCTACTAGAAATAATGGGAAACATGGCAATGCATGCCTATATCCACTATTAATCAAAATCACAAATAATGCATGCATAATTCGTTATATATTCCAATTCATTCATATTGTCATTATTATGTTAAAATAAATTAATTTTTATATAAACTTAAAACAATTTAATAATGTATATCTACGAACTTGGCCTAAGCCTGTAAGTTGAGTTGTTTTCTATACTTACGGATGCACAAATGGAAATTGGACACATGAGTCTTCTTTGGAATCGTGTAAGCTAGCTCATCCTCCTGTTGGTTCCTCCAAGTTTGTTGTGATGTTACATGAGGAGCGGATTTTTTGCAGACTGGTCGCAAAACAAAGGAAGCACATTTTTTTCCTAAATTAGCGGATCAGACAATTCTTTGAATCTTGACAGATCATCCTTAGTTTGTTAATATGTAATTTCTCTTTTAAGCTACAACAGATTGAGAATACCAATTATATTCGCATATTCAGTTGGATCAAGAAGACTATATATTTTGTAATCATGAGAAAACTATATATTTTGTAATATGTTATATTTAGAAGGTTAATTGGGAAACAAAGAATAGTTTAAACAATTTCACAATTTTCAGTTCTTTGCTTGTGCTGGTTGATGGGAAATACATAAAGGTTCTCCTTCCAACAAGTTTCCTCCCATCAACAGCAACACATTTTTATGGGAGAGGAACTACATACTTATAAGGTACCTTGGGCCCCGCATTCCTTAATGGCAGGTCCCTTGCCTTTAAGTAGGGAGATTCCATAATTCTCCCTGAATGATTGATTCTACAGGGTATTCAGCATCAACAAAATTGATTCATATCATGTTAGATTGCACTTCAATGCTTTGACACCCATTGGCATTAATGGAGGGATGTCTCATGTTGGTTAACAACTTTCATTACTGGTTGTTAGTCCACCAAATCCATCCATGTTCGACTCCAACACCTTAATTCACATGGTTTGGATTGCATCACGAATGGTTTGGTTGAAGAATTTGTAGTTCATCATGGTTTTAGAAGACAATTACAGTCTTGGCTCAAGCCTGTAGAATCTCCAGTTTCTTTGTTTTTTAAATATTTCAGTAAAATCATGAATATGAACAGATTGTTGGTAAAAAGGAATGTCTCATGTATGGGGAAGGGAATCCTGAAAATGAGGATAACCTTTCTACGATGTTGGATTCATCCCCCCAGTACAAGCAAACTTTCAATTCTATTTGGAATTTTTGTTTTCAGGTTGCAGATATAATGATTTCTTCCAACAAAGTTATATCTTTCAAATCCATGGAGGATCTGTATTTGCATGATTGGAATGTTTGGATCTCAATTTTATCCCCTACCTATCTGGTATGCTATTGAAAGTCTTCTCTAAATCTGCATAAGTATTGTTTCTGTAAGGTAAAATTTGATTTATTCTTCCTAATAATGTGTAATTCTAGCATATAAGAATGATTTGTATACATTTCAATTACATTTTCAAGGTCATTTCACGGCTTATTATCTAATGTGGCCTATCATACCAAGTCCTTTTGTTCAAATCCTTTGCATAAATGGAATGATCATTAACTCATTGCTTTTCGGATGAATTCCTATATGTTGATTTGACCCCATCAATTGTCGATCACTCTAGCCTTTTTTCCCTTGTGTGAATAATTATATTTATACTCGATTTGAAATATGCATTTATTTGTTATGCACAATACTGCATGAAAATACCAATTTGGGTTAAAGGATACCAATTTGATCACCTAACTTCCGTTCAATAGAGCAAGTTTCAGTTCGCATGGATGTTGCACGTAGGGAGGAGCCAAATTGCATTGAACTTTTGAATCAAGATTCATTTGGTAAGAGGATTTTTCAACAAATTGGATGGTATGCATTTTTCAGCAAATTCTGAGGGCACAACGAAGATGTGACCAAGGAATTTGCTCTTAATTTCAATGGAGCTTGTGCTAACATTGTGAGGTTTCTACTTCCAGTTTCTAAAACGTCTCTTGCTCTTGTTGCAGGATTACCACAAACATAGGAAAGATGGTTTAAAAATCGTAGTTTGAAAAACACTGACTCTTGGAAATAGTTCTTGAAACTGGCTAATAGTAGTATCCGGGCTGGTGCAAGGTAATGATACCCAATTATGACACGTTAGTTGCAATGACATGCTGGAAAAACAGAAATATTATCATTAAAATGAATTATTAGAGGTACCTACAATTTTTTTTCGAATTAGGTATAAAAATATGAAACGTATAAAACGGATGACCTTCCGGAATATATCTCTTTTTTTTATGGAAACGTGGTATAACCACCCCAAAATCTCATTATTTTAAGATTGGTATGTTATTTTTTCTCTAAAACATAATGCACATGTTTTAGTTGAGCCACCTATTTGTTATGTAAATTGTCAATTTATGAGGAAAAAAATATGTAGAGGCGTAGGCAATAGACAAATCTTGTGCGGGGCTATTTTTCCAAAATTTTAAAAGTTAATTTTATATTTTTTGTTTAAATTATGAAAGTCAGTGAAGCCTTAAAACGACATGGTCAGGAGTTGGTCCACCATATCATGGTCTGAAAATAATCAAAATAATTTTTTTTTTTACCTTGTAGGTATTCTTGTACTCTTGTGTGGGTTCTTTTCCATTCTTGAAATAGGTAAGCCAATCAAAAGTTATAGGCCAAATAAACGACCTATGTTTCTTAAAAATTTGATAAGAGTGCAGTTAAAAATGAATTAAATATAGAAAACAACAACAGATCTATTCCAAAAATATATAGTTAGAATCTGCACACAGAGCTCGACAAGTGTGTGCAATTTCATATGTAGTGCACTAGTGGAGCATATGCAGAACTAGTGTGAAAAACATGAAGTTACAGCATTTGATGTGTTCTGCCATAAATTAAACCGGCCCTTAAGGTTTGGCAATCTAAAGCTAATTCCAAGCCTGCAAGGGCGCCAAAAATAATTTGAATCCAGATGCGCACACGCGGATATGCCCGCACGCGTTACTAGAAGCATGCACGCGTTACTAGAAGTGCACAAGCAGATATGCATGCATGCGTTGCTTCTTTCTCTATAAAATCTAATTTCCATTCCTAGACATAAAAGTTCCAAACTATTTTCATTCACTGTTTTTGTTGAATAAGATGAGATTGCCTCTAAGGTTGGGACCCCTTGCCTCTCTATAGCCCCACCCCTCTCTCTTCTTATCCACCCAATCCCCCCCACTCTTTTCCACTCTATCCACCCTTATTGTTGTCATCATCTTCATTATCTTAACCATCATCATTGTCGTCTTCATCACCATCATATTCATGTTCTTCATCATCATCATCATCTTCATGTTTGTCATCACCATCATCTTCATCGTCATCATCATCATCATCATCGTCCTCATCATCATCATCGTCCTCATATTCATCATCATTGTCATATTCCTCATCTTCATCATCATTGTCATCTCCCTCTTCCTCATCAACATCTTCATCATCATCATCTTCATCATCATCTTCATCATGATAAAGATGATGATGATGATGAAGATGAAGATGAAGACGAAGATGATGGTGATGAAGATGATGAAGATGAAGATGGTGATGATGATGAAGATGAAGATGATGATGATGAAGATGAATATGAGGATGATGGTGATGAATATGATGAAGATGAAGATGAAGATGATGATGAAGATGACGATGATGAGGATGATGATGTTGATGATGATGATGATGATGAAGATGATGGTGATGACGACGATGATGATGAAGATCATGATGAGGAAGAGGGTGATGATGATGATGATGACGATGACGATGAAGATGATGATGATGATGATGATGAATATGGTGATGACGATGATGATGATGATGCTGATGTTGATGATGAAGATGTTGATGATGGTGATGATGATGATTGTGATGAAGATGATGATGATGATGGTGATGAAGATGGTGATGACAATGACAATGACGACAACGACGACGACGATGATGATGATGATGATGATGATGATGAAGATGACGAAGATGATGATGATGATGATGATGATGATGATGACGATGATGATGAGGATGATGACGAATATCATCATCATCATCATCATCATCATCATCATCATCATCGTCTTCATCACCATCATCATCATCATCATCATCGTATATCCTCCTTATATCCAAAATTAGAGAAGCTCCTTATGATGACGAAGACCATTTACATGATGAGGATGAATATGATGATGATGATGATGATGATGACCACCATCATCATCATCATCATCATTATCATCGTCATCTTCATCATCATTATAATCATCATCGCCATCATCACCATCTTATCATCATCCATCATCTTCTTCATCATCATCATCATCATCACCCTCCTCCTCATCATCATCTTCATCATCATCATCTTCCTCATCACCCTCTTCCTCATCACCCTCTTCCTCCTCATCATATTCTTCCTCCTCATCATCATCATCACCACCATCATCTTCATCGTCATCATCATCATCGGCATCATCATCATCATCATCATCATCATCATCATCATCATCATCATCATCTTCATAATCATCATCATCATCATCATCATCTTCATCATCATCATCATCATCATCATCATCATCATCATCATCATATTAATCATCACTATCATCATCATCATCATCACCATCATCACCATCTTCATTGTCATCTTCATCACCATCATCATCATCATCAACATCTTCATCATCATCACCATCATCAACATCATCAACACCTTCATCATCATCACCATCATCAACGTCATCAACACCTTCATCATCATCACCATCATGATCAGCAACATCTTATATCCTCCTTATATCAAAAATTAAAGAAGCTCCTTATGAAGATGAAGATGATTTAGATGATGAGGATGAATATGATGGTGGTGATGATGATGATGATGATGATCATCATCATCATCATCCTCCTCATTGTCCTCCTCTTCATCATCATTGTCATCTCCCCTTCCTCATCAACATCTCCATCATCGTCATCTTCATCATCATCATCTTCATCACCATCATCATCATCATCATCATCAACATCTTCATCATCATCACCGTCATCATCACCATCATCATCTTATATCCTCCTTATATCCAAAATTAGAGAAGCTCCTTATGATGATTAAAATGATTTAGATGATCATCATCATTTTCCTCTTAATCATCATTGTCATCTCCCCCTTCCTCATAAACATCTCCATCATCGTCATCTTCATCATTCATCATCATCATCATCTTCATCACCATCATCATCATCATCAACATCTTCTTCATCATTGCCATATGTAGGTTCATCATCAACATCTCCATCATCAACATCTTTTTCATCATCATCATCATCATCATCTTCATCATCATCACCATCATCATCAACATATTCATCATCATCATCATCATCATCATCATCATCTTCATCATCAATTTCATCTCTAGGTTCCTCATCAACCTCGCCATCGTCATCATCTTTATCATCATCATCATCTTCATCACCATCGTCATCGTAATCAACTGTTAAGATCCTAGTGGACGGCCTTCACTAACACCTCGGGGTTTGGGTGTAACAGTTTGTATCATTTGGTATCAGAGCCTCCACCCAGGTTCAAGTCACAGAGCGGGTGGCAACATCGACATTGCAGTGTTCGCCCGAGGCTCGTACGGCGCAAAGGGGACACCACCGTACGAGCGCACATCCAGCCCAGAGTTTGGACTGCGGAGCGTGGTGGGATGTTAAGATCCTAGTGGACGGCCTTCACTAACACCTCAGGGTTTTGGTGTAACGTTTTGTATCATCAACATCTTCATCATCATCGCCATCATCTTCTTCCTCATAAACATCTCCATCATCATCATCTTCTTCTTCATCATCATCATCATCTTCATCACCATAATCAACATTATCAACATCTTCATCATCATTGTCATCTCTAGGTTCCTCATCAACATCTCCATCATCATCATCATCATTTTCTTCCTCATAAACATCTCCATCATCATCATTTTCTTCATCATCATCTTCATCATCTTCATCACCATCACCATCATCATCAACATCTTCATCATCATTGTCATCTGTAGGTTCCTCATCAACATCTCCATCATCATCTTCATCATCATCGTCATCATCTTCTTCTTCTTCATCACCATAACCATCATCATCAACATCTTCATCACCATCACTATCATCATCATCATCTTCATCACCATCACCATCACCATCATCATCAACATTTGCATCATCATTGCTGCCTCTAGTTTCCTCATCAACATCTCCATCATCATCATCATCATCATCATCATCATCATCATCTTCATCACCATCACCATCATCATCAACATCTCCATTATCATCACCATCATCATCTTCATCAATATCTTCATCATCATTGTCATCTCTAGGTTCCTCATCAACATCTCCATCACCATCATCATCATCATCTTCATCACCATCACCATCATCATCAACATCTTCTTCATCATTGTCATCTGTAGGTTCCTCATCAACATCTCCATCATCAACATCTTCTTCATCATCATCATCATCATCTTCATCATCATCACCATCATCATCAACATTTTCATCATCATCATCATCATCATCATCATCATCTTCATCATCATTGTCATCTCTAGTTTCCTCATCAACCTCTCCATCGTCATTATCTTCATCATCATCATCATCATCATCTTCTTCATCATCATCATCTTCATGACCATCGTCATCGTAATCAACATCTTCATCATCATCACCATCATCTTCTTCCTCATAAACATCTCCATCATCATCATCTTCATCATCATAATCATCATCATCTTCATCACCATCATCAACATTATCAACATCTTCATCATCATTGTCATCTCTAGGTTCCTCATCAACATCTCCATCATCATCATCATCATTTTCTTCCTCATAAACATCTCCATCATCATCATTTTCTTCAACATCATCTTCATCATCTTCATCACCATCATCATCATCATCAACATCTTCATCATCATTGTCATATGTAGGTTCCTCATCAACATCTCCATCATCATCTTCATCATCATCATCATCATCATCATCATCATCATGGTTGATCGTGGTCAACTAAGGTTATTCATGTGACCATGGTTGTTAATGGTTGACAATGGTTTACCATGGTTGTTCATGGTTGGCTATTGTTGACTATGGTTGTTCATGGTTGACAATGGACGCTCATGGTTGATAATGGATTCTCATGGTTGACTTTGGTTTACCATGGTTGTTCATGGTTGACCATGGTTGAATATGGTTGACCATAATTGGTTAACCATGGTTGACCCTAGTTATTCATGCTTAGCTATGGTTGACTATGGTCAACCATGGTTCACTATTGTTGACTATGGTTAACCTTAGGTTGTTGAATCTGGCTGAATATGGTTTACTATGGTTGACCATGGTTGACTATTGTTGACCTTATTTGGTTGAGTGTGGCCGACCCTAGTTCATTGGTTGACTATGGTTAAACCTAGTTGGTTAACTATGGTTGAACATTGTTTACTATGATTGACCATGGTTGACTATCGTTAACCCTAATATGATTGTTCATGGTTGAAAATGCTTGAATATGGTTAACCTATGTTGGTTGAATATGCTTTACTATGGTTTTTCATGGTTGACAATGGATTAGAGAAAATTTTAGCCTCAATATTTAGCCCATGGGCTATTTTTTGACATTTTTTTCCAAAAACATATTTGTCAGTTTGTCTTTTTTCAATGATTATTCACCCAACTTCCATGGGATAATTTTATTTTTACTCTAGAAATAACCAAAGTTGTCCAAAAACTATATAAAGTCCTAGTTAGAAATTTGAATATTTTTACAAAAAAATCGCCAAACATTTTATGGTTACAAATTTAAGAATTAGTAAGATTCGCCAAGGTGTCTACATTTGAATAAAATTATGGACTATCAAAAATTTGTGTGCTATGGATCTTCATGGTTTTCCATGGTTATTGTTTCTACATTTGGATAATATTACAGATCATTAAAAAAAATGTGTTATGGACCTTCATGGTTAGCCATGGTTATTTGTTATAGACTATCATTGGTAATGGTTAAGCCGTGTTGGTTCACTATGTTTGACTATGGTTTACTATGGTCGACCATGGTTAACCATGGTTCACCATAATATGGTTGTTTATGGTTGACTATGGTTGTTTATGGATGATCTTGGTTGATTATTGTTGACCATGGTTGACTATATTTGTTCATAGTTGACCATGGTTGACCTTATTTGACCTAGACTATGGTTGACTATGATTGATTACGGTTGACCATGGTTTACTATGGTTGAATATGGTTTACGATGGTCGACCATGGTTGACTCTAGTTGGTTGACTATGGTACACCCTAATAGGGTTGTTTATTGTTGAATATGGTTAACCTTAGTTGGTTAACTACGGTTGTTCATGGTTGAGCATCGCTATACATGGTTGAACATATTTGTTCATGGTTACCTATGTTTAACCCGAGTTGTTTCATTATGGTTTACTATGGTCGAACATGGTTGTTCATGGTTGACTGTCATTTACTCCAGCTGGTTGACTATGGATGTTCATGGATGATCTTCGTTGACTATGGTTACCATTGTTAAATATATTTAATTATGGTTGACTATAATTAACTATGGTTTACTATGGTCAACCCTAATATGGTTGTACATGGTTGAGTATGGTTTCTCATGGATAATCTTTGCTGACTATGGTTGAAATTATTTGTCTTTGGTTGTGCATGGCTGACCATGGTTGACTATGGTTGACATTTGTTGATGTAGGTTGACAATGGTTGACCATGGTAGTCCTGAATATGGTTGTTCATGGTTAGCTATGGTTGACTATGATTATTCATGGTTGACCATGGTTATTTGTGGTTGGCTATGGTTAACCCAGTTGGTTGACTATGGTTAACCTAGTTGGTTGACTATGATCAACTATAGTCAACCCTGGTTGACCCTAATATAGTTTTTTATGTTTGACTATGGTTGTTCGTGGATGATCTAGGTTCACTATATTTCACTATGGTTGATTATAATTGACTATATATTTAACTATTGTTAAATGTGCTTCACTATATTTGACTATGGTTGACCATATTTTGGTATGGATAACTATATTTAACTATGGTTTCCCCCAACTCGTTGACTATGGTTTACTATGGTTGACCCTAATATGGTTTTTCATGGTTAGCTATGGTTGACTATATTTGACTATGGTTGGCTATGGCATGGTTGACTAGATTTGACTATGGTTGACTGGATCTTTGGTTACATTTGATTATGAGAACATATATTATGGATAGAATGCATTTGGTTATATTTGATTATGATTTACTATAGTTGACTATGGTTGAATATGGTTGGCTATATTTGACTATGGTTGACCATGGATGGAAGAAATATGAGAACATATATTATGGATAGAATGCATGCAACCTCGAATTAAGATGAGTGTAAGATGAGATTCAAAACATAAGAGAAAACAATGCTCATCCAACCTCACTATGATCACATCTTTTACAAATTCAATCATCCTACATTAGTAATAATGTTAGTACTAAGAGCATCATGTCACTTACAATAATTGAACTTGGGTGAGGAGGGCAACAATTTTTCCTCCCAACCACCCAAGCTACAACCAATGGACAATTTTTATTTCTCTCCCTATCAAAGTCAACTCCCAAGGAGCAAGTGTCACAAAGCGTGATTTGGACCCACGTGGAGAGGACAACAACATTCATTCCAACCACCCAATCTACACTCAATTGACTTAAACTTATAATGTTTAGAAAAGAAAATTGATTAACAAAATTAAAATAAATAAAATATTTATAATATTCCAATTTCCCTTATTTATTTTTCATGATAATTCAAGTATATTTTATGATTTGATATTTTTTTTATTTCATTATTAATTTTATCTTTTAAAATTTAATTTTTTTATGTTCCATGATTTAGGACATCATTTGACATAAGTTTCCACAAATAATATATTTATATTTATATTTAATTATATTTAAATAAAATAAAGTTTGATATATTTTATTAATTAATATCTATCTCTTTTTAATGTTTATAATACTACCATTTTTCCGTAACTTTTTTAATGTGGCTTAAAGAAAACCATAAAAGTTTGCAAATTATTTTATAAATAAATGAATATTTGATCTTTGGTCTGGCAGACGTGATGGTTCAAATTTGGTTATGGTCAAATGGAATGTTCTTGCTCGGCCATTAAAATTCGGTGGGTGGGATGGGGAGGGCGATGGCGGCGGAGGAGCGCTGGAGCTTGGCAGGTTTGTTTTCAGTGCTGGATCTTTGTATCCAGGGGTTTGTGCTCGTAGATGTCCTGTTGGAGGCTGGCCATTAAGTTTTTTTCCATTTGTCCCATGATTTGGCGCTTTTCTACTGGTGTTTAGGTCTCTTTCCTTTGTTGGTATGGGTGTCCTGTGGCTGTAGTGGTTTACAGGTGGCTGGGGTCCTTTCAGGACAGGTGTGGTGATTGCGGGATATAGGTGGCAGTGGGACTGGCGCCTTTCTACTGGTTTTAGGTCTCTTTCCTTTGTACACCGGCTTCTAGGGTTTGTTGGTAGGGGTGTCCTGTGGCTGTAGTGGTTTACAGGTGGCTGGGGTTCTTTCAGGACAGGTGTGGTGATTGTGGGATACAGGTGGCAATGGGACTCGGATTATCGGTTAGAACGGACAGGTGTTGGTTTTTCTATTTTTTTCGGTCGTGGGTTATTTTGGCCCCTCAGTCTTTTTAGCAATCGAGTGTCCCTTTTCTCCCTGTCGCCACTCATTGTGATGCCTTTGAGATTTCAGGGTTAAGCGCGTCGGGGGCTGGAAACCCTAAAATATCTGGTGCGAAGGCTAGGGTCTGGCGTAGATTGAAGGCTCATAAGGCAAGGTCTGCTATTACCAGGTTCGTGATTGCGGAGGAAGCTAACCTTGATAGAGTTGCTATGTTAGTAGAACGTGCCCTAGTCGGTCGCTTAGAATTTACGTCTGCTTCGAAGGAGGAATTACTTGAATGGGTTAGGGTTAACTGGGTGTCGGATTCTGGTATGGATCCTCGGGTAAACATTCTGTTGAACCGTTGGATTTTGTTTGTGTTTCCGGATGCTGGCCTTTTGACTAGGGTTTTGAAGGGCACCTGGCTCTTTAAAGAGGGTTCTTTGATTTTGAAACGGTGGCACATTGCTTTCGATCCCCTTACTGAAAAGCAGCGATATCGACATCTTTGGATGTTGATACCTGGTCTGCCGATAGAACTTTGGACTGAGGCGATAGTTGTTGTCCTGGAAAACTCGGTTGGACATTTTATTCGCATTGATAGGAAGTCGCTGTTTGGTATGGATCATAGATATGCAAAGGTTATGGTGGAGATTGATATGGAGGTTGGTCTTCTGGCCGAAATTGAGATGGTTTGGGGAAATAGGTGCTGGAATCAACGGGTTGATTTTTTCAGAATTCCCTTCCGTTGTTTCACTTGCAAGGAAATTGGGCACATTGCAGCGAAATGCCCGCATTTTCTGAAGATAGAGTCTGCTTTGTCTAGTTCACTGGAAAAGATTTCTTCGCCGATTGTCCCGGGTAAGTCTGTCCCTCCTCTTGACTTTGTGTATTCTGATGTATTAAAGGAAGACATTGCTCTGTTGGAAGTTACAGAACGAGACTTAGATACCCGTATTGCATCTGGGGATATCATTTTAAGACATGGTATTCAGTCTCCTGCTGTTGGGTGTCGACCTCTGTCTGAAGATCTGTTAAAACCCTCGGTTGTTCGAAATATTTCTACTGAACTTGCTTCTGTGGAAGATAGGGTGGATGAGGGTTTGGTCTCTGCTCGGAATACTGATGTTGGGGATGAGGCCTGGGGCTCCAAGTCTATACCTCTATCTGAGTCTGGTCTTGTATCTGAGAAACTGGGTATTTCGTCGTCTATTTTGCATTCTCTTGCCGAACCTGAGTTTAGTGATAATTGTGATCTTAGAATTGATGGGGTTTTAAAAACCCTTGCTCCGGTTCCTACTTTCTCGAAGACTCAATTATCCGGCTCTGGTGTACTCCCGACTCATTCTGTAAAGTTCCAGAATGTTACTATCCGCAGGGGTAAGAAGAAAAAGGAAGGGGGACGGGAGTCTGGTACAGGTCTTGTTGGGGGTTTTGAGCATTTGTCTGATGGGGTTTCTCTTAATTCTTCAGTTGAGGGTCTTAGAGCAAAGACACCCTCGATCTCTGGTTCTTAATGTCAATCCTTTCTTTGAATATTAGGGGGTTGGGGAAAGCTTCTCGGGCGAAGGCTTTCTCCAAACGTTTTGCTGCTATTTGCCCTGGTATTGTTCTTCTACAAGAAACTATGTGTTTGAGTTCTGTGGCGGTTGCGAAGATAGGTGATCTTCTGCCTAAGTGGGAGGTTGCGGCTTGTTGTGCTAATGGTCTTTCGGGTGGTCTGGCTGTGGCTTGGGACCCTTCACTTTTCGCTTTTAAAGTTTTCTCCACTCCATGGGGTTTGTTGATGAAAGGTTTAAGTTTAGGATTGAATTTGCAGTTTTATATCCTAAATTTTTATGCACCCTATGAATGTCGTCGTTTTTTCTGGGAGACCTTGGCAGATTCTGGAGTACTTAACCTTTCTCATTTAGTGATTGCTGGTGATTTAAATTTCACTAAATCAGCTGCTGAGATTTGGGGTGTTGGGGCAAAACTGGACCCGTTGGCTGATTTCTTTGTGGATTTTCTGGTTCGTTTTGATTTGGTGGATTTGGCACCTGTCAAACTTATTCCTACCTAGTCAAATGGTAGGTAGGGGGATGCCGGCGTTCACAAACGACTTGATCGATTTCTGGTGAAATCATCCTTTTTAGGTACTTTTCAGCAGACTCATTCTTGGGTTCATGAGGTAAAATTTTCAGACCATTGGCCTATTGTTCTACAGTTCGAGGAATTTGGCCCAAGGGTATGCTACCCTTTCAAGTTTAATTGTTCTTGGCTATTGGAGAAGGAGTTTTGTGATATGGTGAGATCTTTCTGGTTACATTCAGAAGTTGAAAATTTGAATCCTGTGGATTTCTTTTGTCAAAAAATGATGAAGTTAAAAAAGAAAGTTATAGATTGGATTAAGGTGAGAAAAAAGGCAGATGCAGCTGAACTGAAAAGGTTGGAAAATAATATTCAATCTGTTTTTATGCAAAATTTGGATGGGTCTTTGGACCAGGGTGAATTTGAAATGCTGAAGTTGTATGAAAAAAAGAAAGAGGAGATCTTACTGATGGAAGAAAGAGAATGGAGATTGAAGAGTAGAGCGCTGTGGATTAATCATGGAGACAAGAACACAAGATTTTTTCATGATTTTTCTTCTGCTAGGAGAAATTCCAAAATGATTTGGCATATTAATGATGTAAATGGAAATTCTATCAAAGGTTTGGAATCTTTGAGTTTTGAAGCTGTGAGGTATTATGGAAATATTTATAAGGAGGATGGTGACAGGGATCTATTGGAACAAATCAGATTGGCCAAACTTTATCCTAGATGTATTAATGAAGTAGATGCTAAGGCTATGGGCAAAGAGGTGACTTTAGAGGAAATTGAGCAGACTTTAAAATCCTTTGCCAAGGACAAAAGCCCCGGCCCGGATGGATGGCCTATGGAATTTTATGTGCATTTTTTTGATATTCTGGGGAATGATATTTTGAACCTTGTGGAGTACACCAGGATACATGGGTTTATTACAGGTTCTTCAAACTCCACTTTCCTTACTTTAATTCCAAAATGCAATAAACCAGTTTCATATGGGGATTTTCGACCCATAGCGCTCTGCAATCTTATTTATAAGCTTGTATCAAAAATTATAGCTGTGAGATTGAAGGATATTTTATCCACAGTTATAACTCCTGAGCAGTTTGGTTTTTTGAAGGATAGACAAATCCACGACTCTATTGGTCTTGCACAGGAGTTGCTCCATACGATAAAATCAAAGAAGTTGAAGGCTTTGGTGTTAAAGATGGATTTAGAGAAGGCCTGTGATCGTGTTAATTGGTCTTTTCTTAGGTTGATTTTGATCCAAATAGGCACACCACCTTTGGTTTTAAACTGGATAATGGCTTGTGTGAATTCTCCGAGCATTGTTGTTTTGGTAAATGGCAACCCTTCGTCTTTTTTCCAATGTTCCAGGGGCATCAGACAGGGTTTCCCTCTGTCTCCACTGTTATTTATCTTGATTATGGATGGACTCAATAGATTCATATTACAAGCAAAAGATTGGGGTTTGATAAAAGGTATCAAGATGGGGGATGGTGTTTTTCTGTCACATTTACTTTTTGTTGATGATGTTCTTCTTGCGGGTATTGACTCGATTGCTGAGTGGAAGGTGTTCTCAAATATAATTAATTTCTTTTGTAAGGTTTTCGGAATGAAAGTAAGTATTACAAAGTCCTGTTTTTATCAGCATCTGGTGGAAGCAGATAGAAGAGAGGAAATTGCTTCCTTCTTTCCATATAATTGTCATGAACTGGTTGATGGATTGAAATATTTAGGTTTTCTATTAAAACCTAATTCATACAAGGCAAACGACTGGCGGTGGATTATCAATAAGTTTGAACGAAGGATAGATCACTGGTCTTTTCGGCTTCTATCAACAGGTGGCAGGCTTGTTCTTATTAATGCAGTGCTCTCCAGCATTCCGGTTTTCTGGCTAACTTTATTGGAGGTCCCGAGCTATATTATAAATAGGCTCAGAAGGCTCACTTTCAATTATCTTTGGTTTGGCAGACGTGATGGTTCAAATTTGGTTATGGTCAAATGGAATGTTCTTGCTCAGCCATTAAAATTCGGTGGGTGGGGTATTAAAGATCTTAACAGTTTCAGTAAAGCTCTTAGAATGAAGAGCTTATGGGGGGGGCTATTCAGCAATTCACTATGGTCGAAGGTGCTTCATTTAAAATATATCAAATCAAATTTAATTGTGTGGTTGAGAAAGCCTAAGAGTTTTTCTGGATCATTGTCCCCAGTGTGGAGAGGATTCCTTAAAGTCTATGATTGGCTTGCGATGGATATATGCTGGCAGATTGGTAATGGATGCAGTGCTCTTATTGGGGTAGATCCCGTACTTGTCTTGGAGGAACATTATTGTCTATCCGAGGGATTGATTATGCAGTTAAATTTGCAGGGCTTTAAAACATTTAATGATATTTTTGATTTGGAATTGTTTCACAGTACAGGGATCGGTTGGTTATCTGAGTTAGAATGGCTCAATCCAGATCATGCTTTGGAATGGGATCTCTTTATTCGAGCTCTTCGATTTGCAGGTATTACTCTATCGAGATCTCCTGACAAGATTATATGGGATGGAAATACAAATGAAGGCTATGTTACTGCTAAATCTGCATATGATAAGATTATTCAGAAACAATGTATTTATCCCTGTCATTGGTGGTATTCAAAAATCTGGAAGTGGTCCTTACCTATGAAGGTGAAGTGTTTTCTTTGGCATGCATTAAATGGTAGTCTTAAGACATGGGAGAATTTAATTAAACGTGGCTGGATTGGTCCTAGCTGGTGCTGTTTGTGTAATTCTCACTCCGAGTCTGCAAATCATCTATTGATGAGGTGTTCTTTTTATCAAAAGATTTGGAACCTTTGCTGTTATGAACTAAATCTGCAGTTGGTATGGGATGATGTGGATTTTGGCATGGGTATGCTAAACTGGGTCAGAAATAAAAATAAGTCACTATTCCTACCCATTTTTATTTCTTGGATCATATGGCTTACAAGGAATGAAGTGATCTTTCAGAACATAAAACCGGATGTTGTACAATGTTTTAAATCTATTTGCTTCTTGCTGCAGCAATTTCCTGAAGGGGACCATGGTAAGAAAGTTGTGAGGGAGGATTCCTTTTCCTTTACTGTATCTCGACCAATCTTATTTTTTGATGGGGCTGCACAAGATGGTTTGTGTGCTACTGGAGGTGTCATCTACATCAATGATCAGCATCATTTTTCTCTTAGACTCAATGGTGGAAGAGGTAACAATATGAAGGTTGAAATTCTGGCACTTTGGGTTGTCCTAAATGTGGCAAACATATTTGGATTGGTGAATCCTATTGTCTTTGGCGATTCACGAGTTACAATTAAATGGGCAAACAATGAATACATGCTCAATGTTCTGGATCTTGAAGTTTGGTGTGCTCGTATCCGTCAGGAAATTTCAAAGCTGGAACAGATTTCTTTCCATCATATCTACAGAACACATAACTCTCTTGCAGATCAACTTTCAAAAGATGCATTTGCTGGTCCTGTAGGTGTTCTTTTTTGGGAGGAATAAATGGAGGCCTGTCTGATAGAGAGGGGTAATTTATATCTTTTTTAAGAAGTTTGTAAATCTGAAAAAAGCATATAGTAGTTTTGTATGTATTTATTTTGGAAGTCGTTGATATTTCTGTATAACAGACACTAGAAAATTTTGAAATCTGGTTCTGTATTGAATATCTTGAGACAAGATATTAATGCTATCTTTGTACTATTTGATTTCATGGAATAACAATAGTACGATTTTTTTCAGCTGGAAAAAAATAAATAAATATTTATAAATGACCAGATATTTACCGTTTTTAAAATACAAAATATAAATTATTTACCACACTTTCATATATTTACATTTATTTAGTCACTTCCAAACATTTACTTCGACTTAAAATTGATGACATTTACATTTTCCAGTAAACATTTACTTTGGTTAAACATTTACTTCCTCGTTAAAATGATGACTCATGCCAGCGAAAAATTTCATCGACCTACTCTTTTTTCTTTCCCTAAATTTTGATTCCACTTCTATAATCTCTCTTAACTTAACCTGTCAATTTATGCAATAGATTTAGTTTGGGTGGAGACAGGTATTAAATGCAAGGACATATTAGTTAATCTATTAAAATAATCAATAATTAAAATAATGTATTAGTTAATTTAATCAATAAGAACATCCATTTATAATAATAATAATAATAAAAGTTATTAAGAACTTTTACGAATCGTTTTGATTGGTTAAATCTGTGTTAATTTTTTTTTTTTTCCAATAATTATGACCAAACACGATGATAATTCAATATAAAAATTGAAACCCCTATGTAGATTGAACCAACTCAGCTATAATGTTTGGATTGTTTTGATACCTCATGCTCCGTAGGTAGGCTATTTTGATGGTGCCCAGAAAGATTGATTTTGTGGAGCAGGTATGGTTTTAAATATCAAGTTGGGTTATTTTATCAAAATCAAGATGAGTGCAGGTTCAGGTTTAAATACACAAGTAGAGCTGCTTGCTTTATGGGGGTTATACTGGATATTTGGTAAAGCAAACTTAAATATGCCAGAATTCTGGAATTAAAGGAAGACTTTGCATATCTCACGTTCTCACACATTTACAGGGAGTTTAACAATGAAACTGATCTCTTATCAAAGGAAGCTATGGGCCATATGGATGGAATTCCTATTGATGTGGGAATTTTCAAACTGTTTTAGTTTTGATTTTATGCTTAAACATCTTAACTGATAGTACAGTCTTTTGACAAATTGTCTTCAGATTATATTTTTTTGTGGAGTTTTTTTTTAGTCCTTAGTAGGTAGTAGATTGCTCCTTATCAAAAATATAAGACCTTTAACCTGATATTTTGAAAATAAAGGAAATCCACAAAAAACACATCTGACATAATAGTATATTTTTTATGTATGTTGAACTGATATAACTTTGATTCAATCTGAATAACAAATTATTTTTTTTAGGTTTGAATAAAAAAATGTTTAGATTCTCCAAACATATTGTAAAGGTATCTTACCCATTCTAAAAAGGTTTTAGAGTGATAAATTAGAATCCGTGTTCTCTATTGAATATTTTAGAGTGATAAATTAGAATCCGTGTTCTTTATTGAATATCTCAATATTTTAGTGTGGTAAATTAGAATCCGTGTTATCTAATGAATATTTTAGAGTGATAAATTAGAATCCGTGTTCTTTATTGAATATTCTACTTAGAAGTTCCAGAATTGGCGCCTTGATACCATAGTCTGGTGCCATATACCCGCTGCATATTGAAAATGACAATTTCAATTTCTAGACAGATGAAGGAAAAAAGTAAAGAATTCAGTATATTTCCCAATGAAAAAAAATATTTTGTAAAATCAAAACAAATGGGAACCGGCTGTACAAATAAACACATTCTCAGTGCGTAGTTTAAAAATTCGATTATTTCAGTTAGAATAGATTGAATTTGAAAATTCAACTGTAAATTTGAAAAATACAAATACAAATTATTAAATTCTAGAATTTTAGGGTTTAAGAGGTTTTGGAAGGTATTAAATTCATTTTTACCTTATAAATCTGGATAAAACAAAACTAAATTCTAATTTTACAAAATAAAAAAAACACCAAATTTCTGCTGAAAATTGTCGTCAGATCCAAATCATTAAATGAGGTTAATTAAAATGGAAGCTAGCTATGGGTATGATATGAGGAAGAGGGCTATAAAATGGACATCATTACCCCTTGAAACGATTCAAGGGTGTTACAATATGCAACGGCTAATGATCCATGAATGTAAGACTGGTTAAAAGATGATTGATTCATTAATATCTTAATCTCATTCTTAATTCGCCCTGAAAAAATGGACATTTATTACTTCATTCACTCTGAATAAGCGTCAGAGGATGGAGGAGGAATCATGTCAGTTGATTAATTTTGTAATTAAACGGCGAAGGAGTTCAAGTAGGGACGCCTGGGCTTAATTAAAAGAATTTATGATTCCGAATATCCCATTTAACAAAAGATATATTAATCTTACCTGATGTTAATGGGTAAACGTTGAAAATCTAAATAACAATATAATATTAAATTTTTTTATTTTAACTCCAATCCTACCATTTAAAAAACAATCTTACGTCATGTTAAACAATCTTGAGTCAGCTGTCAGCTAATCCAATGGCAAATGGCAAAGTACGATCTATAATTAAAATACAATAATTGGTTTGACAATGAAAGCCAATCTACCAATACTTTCAAACGGCCATTCAACGCCAATCTACGAAGGCTTTCACACGGACATCAAATCAAATCAAATCAAACAACAGCTAATCGTTCTTGTTTAGTAGTCCCATAGCGGCAGACTATCTACCTCGTCTAAAACACTGGGGTCACTATATTGCTTATCTTGATTCTCTTGCAGTAAGCTGCCGTCAAAATTGCAGGGATCCCAACCTTGGTGATACTCTGTATTAATCATGAAATTAGATTGTTGCTCACTCATGGTATCCACCTTTGCTTGTGCGGAAGCCAACTGAGATTGCACTTCTTCTAATTTTTTCTGGAGATCATTGATTATTCCTTGACAGCCATGGACAGGATCTGCAATTCTTGCTTTTGCTTCGTAAACCATGCTGTTTACTGCAGCAGCTCTCTGCTCGGCTGGTAGATCCTGTAATTATCACATTACCATAAACCCCATCACATATATGAAAGTTTTTGGAAAAAAAATTCAACCGACTTGGATGCGGATGGCACTCGTAGTAAATTTTAGATTAGTGCCTCTAGTGACTGTCCATCATTAGCCAAATACCTGACAGTATTAACTTAAACTGATTGAACTAATCCCCCTTTAACTTACAAGCTGAATTATATGTTCTTTCAACTTCAAGCTTTGCCAGCACTAAAAATGTTTTCGTATGCTCATCATATACTTCATGCAGTAAAGCTCAATTGCTGACCATATATTAATTGATGCAGTAAAGCTATTAAGTTTATAAAAGAGTCGAACGAACCTGTAGTATTTTGACGACATGGCCATTTCCGAATAATCTGTGTACCAACAGGAACTTGTTGGAATCGTTATGCGGGAAATAAGGAGCGAGCACGCATTTCTCTGAACATTTCTTCTTCTGGAACTTGCAAGCAGCGCAAGCTGCAGTTTCTGCCTTCGAAACTTGGTTCATGATCTGCAAAACAATTCAACACAAAAAAACTGCCGTGTTACAAGTTTTCTCTCTCTCTCTGAATGCATTAATATTACTAAATAGTGTTACAATACAATTCAACACAAAATCTGCTGTGTTACCGTTGTTATCAGCAGTCACAGTTGTGTTGGGAAGAAGAAGAGTGCGCAAGAATACAGTGGAGAAAGCGTCGTAATTATAGGGAAAGGAAATGAAAAGCATCATTGAGGTACGGTCATGAATAGGACGAAAAGTCACAGAAATATTGATGATCGGAGGATCAATGAACCTGCCTCGTTATTTTTTATTTGTCAGAAGATTCATCGAAATAAATTAAGAGCTTCCATGAAGTCAATTCCCGAAATTTCGCTGTCATTACTAAAACGCGTTATTTAACTGCATAATAGAAAATGCATAGAATTTAAGGAATATTGAAAAGAGAACAGAAAAGCATCAGGGATATGGATATTCAATTGATAATGGGTAGGGATATAGATATTAAATTGATAATGGTTTTGAATCTGACTACGAGCATTCTATTTTTTTCTTCCTTTTCACTTATTTTGATTCACTTTTTAATCTTTATCTTGGTAATATTTATTATTCTATTGTTAATATCTTGAGTTAATAGAGGGAAGTCCATGTTGAATATGAAAGGAGCCCATGTTGAATATGAAAGGATGAGAGAATAATGTGAAGAAATTTAAATAAATATAATGGTAATGATAAGGAATATTAAACATAGACCATAATTGTGTAGAGAATCTTTTTATTAGAAAAAATCCATATTTCAAGTATATTTATGTATTAATTAACAACGATGAAAATTTTAGATAAAAAAAATTATATTTCAATAAATTGGATGTGAATACTTATTTTGTGAGTCAACATAAAATTTTCTAATTACTTTTTATTTTTGACAAATTAGGAATCAACATGAAGTTTTTTATTGATTTTTATTTTATTTTTGAGAACTTTACATTACATACTGGCTCACAAAATAAAAAGTAATTAGAAAATTATTCAAAGAGAGGTCACAAAGGACGAAATTGAGCAGACTTTAAAATTGTTTGCTAAAGACAAAGCCCCTGGACCGGATGGATGGCCAGTGGAGCTTTATCTACGTCACTTCTTAGAATTGATGGGTGATGAAATATTGGAGCTGGTCAATTTTTCCATGAAAAACGGTTACATACCAGGGGGACTCAATTCCACATTTGTAACACTCATACCAAAGAAAGACAAGCCTGCATCATTCGGTGACTTTCGTCCTATTGCTCTTTGCAATTTGTTATACAAGCTTATCTCAAAAATTATCGCAGACAGAATGAAGAAAGTTCTATCTGCTCACGTCTCTGTGGAGCAATTTGGCTTTTTAGAGGGTAGACAGATTCATGATGCAATAGGCATCACTCAAGAATTGATTCACAGCATTAAGATACATAAAAGAAAAGCGATGTTGCTTAAGATGGATTTAGTCAAAGCATATGATAGGGCTAATTGGTCATTCATCAGAATGATCCTCATCAGGATTGGAGTCCCCTCTCTAATTATCAAGTGGATTATGGCCTGCATTAGAACCATGAATATATCTGTTTTGGTGAATGGTAGTCCAACAGAATTTTTCAGTTGTTCTAGGGGTATAAGACAAGGTTGCCCCTTATCCCCTCTCCTGTTTATTCTGTTAACGGATGGGTTCAGCAGATTGGTGAACAGGGCATTGTTGGGTGGACAAATCAAGGGTATCAAATTCACTAGAGATTGTGTGTTCACACATGTGATGTTTGCAGATGATGTTCTGTTGGGGGGTAATGACTCCGTGGAAGAATGGATGATGTACAAAAAAATCATTAATACTTTCAGCAAAGCTACAGGAATGTTAGTTAGTGCAGACAAATCAAGTTTTTTTCATCACTCTCTTTCAGAGGATCAGATAAGAGGCATTAGATCTGTTTTGCCATATAATTGTTTTACTTTTGAACAGGGATTTAAATATCTTGGCTACATTCTTAAGCCAAACAATTATCAGATTCGGGACTGGCATTGGTTATTGAAAAAAATTGAGGATAGAATTGCACAGTGGTCCTATAGGCTTTTATCTATTGGTGGTAAGCTTATACTGGTGCAGTCAGTGCTTTCCAGCATCCCGGTGTACTGGTTCTCTTTGTTGGAAGTTCCAATATCCATCATCAAAATCATTAAGAGATTTTTCTTCAACTTTCTGTGGAATGGGACTACTCACAGTGAAAAAATACCTATGGTTGCAGCTGATGCTCTTACAAGACCATACAAGCTTGGCAGCTGGGGAATAAAAGATTTGGAGGTGTTTAATATTGCACTCAGGTTAAAATGTATGTGGCGTGGTATTCATGGCAACTCCCTCTGGTCTAGAATTATCCACATAAAATACATCAAGACAGATGTCAATACCTGGTTCCGAAATCCAAAATTGACAAGCTGGGATTTCTCACCTGTTTGGAGGGGGTTCATGAAAGTATTCCACTGGATTAAAAATGACCTTATTTGGCAGGTTGGCTCCGGTTCTCAGATTAGGGTGGGGGTAGATCCTATTATTGGGATTGAGCAAGAGCATCTTCTACCTACTTGTATTCCACAGTATTTGCAAATCATTGGAATGTCCACCTTAAACAAAATACAACAACTGAATAATGGCATTGCAGGAAGACCGCAGTGGTTATCAGCACAAGAGATTGGTTTATCTGGGTATCTTGCCCGAATATGGGAAAACTATACAAACACTTTGAACTCTGCCGGTGTCCGGTTGTGTAACTCTGATGACAAGCTGATATGGGGTGGCAACACAGAAACTGGTAATGTAACGGCAAAAGCAGCATACAATAGAATACTACAGCATAAGTTTATTTTCCCACCGGACTGGTGGTATTCAAAGATTTGGCAGTGGCACATCCCAGTTAAATTAAAATGCTTTTCCTGGTTAATATTGCAAGATAAGTTAAAGACATGGGACAATCTGTGCAAGCGAGGTTGGACTGGTCCGAGCTATTGTGTTCTATGTAAAGAAGATGCTGAATCTCGATTGCATCTATTTGTACAGTGCTCTTTTTCGCGCAAAGTCTGGGAGGTGATTTCTATAAATTTTAAAATCACTCAGTGCTGGGCAATTGGGGATTTCAATTTGTGTTTTTTAAATTGGTTCAGACGATGCAAAAAATACTTTTTTCTGGCTGTATGCATACCCTGGGCAATCTGGCATGCTAGAAATTGTGCTACTTTTCGAAACTCTTCACCTGATTACATCCATTGTAGCATGACTGCACTCAAAATGTTTAACTCTTGCAAGGTGGATGAGGCGATGTTAAAAACAGACAGAGTTAGTATCTTTAATCTCAATGTGGATCGACCTGTACTGTTCTTTGATGGTGCTTCTCAAGCAGGTATTTGTGCTATAGGAGGTGTTATTTATCTGAATGTTTCACATTTTTATACTATCAAGCTCAACTGTGGAAAGGGAACAAATATGAAGGCGGAACTAATTGCACTTTGGTGTGTATTAAAGGTTGCCAACTTTTTTGGGTTGAGCAACATTAAAGTATATGGTGACTCTCGGGTCACCATCAAATGGGCTGAGGGCAAATTCATGCTCAATGTTTTAAATTTGAGACACTGGGCCACCAGGACGCTATTTGAAATCCACAAACAGCAGCACATCATATTTGAACATATATATCGTGAACACAACTGTATGGCGGACAAGCTCTCTAAGCAAGCACTTGATGGAAGTGAAGGCCACTTGATCTGGGAGGAATGGTGTGAGGGCAATATCCTAGATAGTGGTTCTATTTATTTCTACGACTGATCTATTGAAGAAATACCTGTCTCTCTATGTTTTTGAAGTTTCAGATAGATCTACTTTTTGGTTATGGATCTGGATGTAATAAGCTCTATGCTTGATGAAGTTTGTTGAGAATTTTCTTTTTTGATATATCCTGTAGGGGATAGAAACATTACATGTAACTGTCAGATCTATGAAGAACATCTTTGGTTCCATTTGAAGGATCCATATGATTGGATCAGGATCATATTTTGTACTATTTGATTCAGACTGAATATCAATAGTAGCTTTTTTTCCCTGGAAAAAAACATACTGGCTCACATATTCCCCATCCCCCATACAATGCTCAACAATGTTACTCTTGGTGCAAACACACTATAGAGTCTAAGAGTGCATCATAACATTAACCTAAAACCCCTCATACACAAGTTCAAGTCAATAGATATGTTTAAAATCATAGTCTCACCCACTATCTTTCCATATTTTTTAATGTTAATTTTCAATGCCAATGAAGCCCTTAGTGTATGTAGGCCTCCATATGGACTTGTGCACCATACAATTTGTTTTTGAAATATGATACATATACAAATTAAAACCAATAAAAAATAAAAAGCAATCAAGTGTGTGTAGGCCTCCATATGGACTTGTGCACCATACAATTTGTTTTTGAAATATGATACATATACAAATTAAAACCAATAAAAAATAAAAAGCAATCAAGTGTGTGTAGTTTTATTAGCAATCAATATGTGATTCATATTTAAAGCCATGATTGAGAACCTTAATAATATGGAGATAAAATTACTAGGTTTATCATTTAGCACACAACTCATTAAGCATGTAGAGAGAGATATATATGCAGAGAATGCAGAGAGAGAGAGAGAGAGAGAGAGAGAGAGAGAGAGAGAGAGATTTTCATTAACAACCAATATGTGGTTCATATTTCAAAACAAGGATACAACTCATGAAGAATGTAGATGAAAAGATGCGCATGCACATGTTACTAATGTACATGCTTTAAAAACATGCATGTGGTAATACCATACATGCATTCCTTCTCCACATTTAATGTTCTTTTTCCACATTCCATGCAATATTGTTTTTCATATTCTTATTCAAAAAGATTTAAAAAGATTCGAAGACAATAATTTTTAATCTTTGATCATGGTCAAGGCCCTGCAAACCATCTAAGCTCTTGTTGGTCTTAGGACATGTGTTCTTGGTGCTTGAGTTTAAAGGGATCCTTTTAGGGAACATTTAAGGAGTATTAAGGATTTTTTTTCTCTCTCCCCATCAATGTTAAGAGCCTTAGCATGTTGTTTCCCTACCATGACTATGGTTAAATGATCCATTCTAGGACTCGACTGACACCATAGACTAGTGCCTAGTCCCAGTCGACTCCTTAATCGGATCTTAATCAAAACGACTTAGTCGAATATGCAGATCAATTGATCAAATGACTTAGTTGTCTTTGCGGATTAGTTTGTCCATCGAATCAGGTGACTCAAGCAATATTCTACAAGAATCGTACATAATACATGCCAAGTGGCATTCAATGACTCAAACACTTGTTAGCTAACATTCTGAACATTTAGAAGGAACTGAAAAAAACATTAATTTGGAAATAGTGTCTCTTCATATTTTTATATCCGACATATTGAAAGAAAATAGGTTGTCTCCTCAATCAAGTTGTAACTGCTTCTTTGTAACTGAAACTTGGTAGGTAGGAACCCAAGCCTCCTTAATATTTGTGTATATACATGTAAACTCAAATATAAAAGGATTTCTTATTCTTGATGTTAGTTAGAGCATTAAAACCCACTCTCATACTTAGGATATAAGTTATATTTCATTTTATTACTTTCCTAGGTGTTTTTACTAAGTTATTGGCCACATATTGCCTTCCTAGGCCCACCTCTTGTTATCCTTATCCACTTGAGCGCACTCATGAGAAAACTACTTGCTTTTCTGGCTATCTTGAGTGGAAAAGACACACTTTCTCCTTTTGCACTACTTTTGAGTGGATAAGGAAAAAGCTAGGGACTCCTAGAGGTTTTGACAACTGCTTGCTTTATGGACAACCCATCCTTCCTCTTTTTCTCTCCATAAGGCATCATATTTTTCTAATTTTATCATACATCACCTTCCAAATCCTTTTTGGAAAATTCGTGAGCCTCTTGCATCATTTGGAGTTAGATGTTTCTACCTTGGGGAGTTTATCTAGTTTTAGGGTTGGCGCACAAATATGCTCCCCAAAATTATTGCAATGGGGCCGCGCTAGCGGGGATAAAACAAAGGCGTGCACACACCTAAGTAAGCGTGCATGGATTGTTAGGTTCGGTACCAACCCGGGGCGCATGCACACTACTACGCGTGTGCCTTTTTAGCGTGTATGTGCTCAAAAGCGCATATGTGCTCCTGTTAAGATAATTAAAAAACAGGGCAGAGTTGTTCTATTTTCACCCAACCGAGCGAGCCTCACTCACGCATCACGTACGCGGATCAAGAGAGCACCATTTTCACAATTTGCACTCAAAAAATCCATCAATCCATCCACCAAGTGATCAACAAGTGCATTGGATAGGTAAGATCCATGTTTTTGGTCATTTTATTGGTTTTTTTGTCATTTTATTGATTTTTGTTTGTTTATTAAATTTTTAATAATTCCCAAATTAGTAAAATAATAAAGAAATTCTCAATTGAAAAGTATAAACCTATACAATGGATGAACAAAATGTTAACATGGAGTCCGGTGGAACACAAGAAAACACAAATCTTGGAACCAATGAAAACCCTCAACAAAAGCAAAATGCCCAAGAAAATAAAAAACCCAACAAAATTTTGTCCAAGATGACTTGAACCATTATGTAAATGAAATGAGAGTGCACACTCGAGAACTAAGAAACACGAGGGAACCATCTCGAGTGTCCCTTGCCACCTCAATTGAGAGCTGAATTGACTCCCTCATCCATGCACATCGTCAATTGACTGACATGACTAAATATAGAGCTAGGATGTGTGAGTATTATTCCACGGGAATTTCCAAGGAGGAAATAAAATAATTGAATATTACAAAGGCCCAAAGACAATATGTGAACACTAATCCAAGAACACAACAACCACTTGAAAGTAGAAAGCCACGTGTTTGCATGGATTGGTGTCATCTCCAACCATGAAGGGACAATTAGATGCATAGGTGGTTCATGGTTTACGATAAACCTCCCTGAAATAATAGGGAGGTTCCACAGTACTTCCTTCGGAAATTGTGGGCTGAGTTTGGGCTCGGCTTACATGTCAACTATTCCAAGATTGACCTACTTCCAGGAGGAACCCACTGAGAGGGCCACCAGCTCCCAGGCACGATCAAAACCCCTCTCCCCAGCCACCTTAGTTACCTCACAAGCTTGATCAGATCGAGGGGGAAATGAGGAGTATTGCACGTGGACTTCTTAGACACATAGCCTTTGTATTAGTGACTACAATGGAGAGACAGGTTGACCCCGATAGAGACTTAGGTGTAGGGCCTTCACGACAAAGTCAGGATAGACCTGTGACTGGGATATTGGGCCTTCTAGTTCGACTAGGACAATGCCACATCTTTGTCCCCATTGCGGGAACACTTTCCCTGGTCCGATCGAGGGCTGCTATATGGTGTAGGTTAACACTTTTTTTAATGTGTTTTCAATCATCACTTGATAATTTGTAAAGTAATTTTAAAGTATTTTTGTTTGACTTAAACTATTATTTCAATGTATACTTATTTAGAGCTGAGAAGCCATCATGGGAGAACGTAGGATATCCCAACTTGGACGCAGTTATGGAAGTTGCAACTGAAATTGTGGCACCTCACATGGAGGTATTTTCAGTACCTCACACAATATTGTTATTACTTATGCTATTTCTATTATTTATGTTTTTATATTTATGACATACACAATGATAGTTCGTACAATATTTTTGAATATTTTGATTGCCTAAATAATTACTTGTTTAATATGTTCATAACGTGCATGCATTTTGGTGTCCACAGGTATTCCCAGACTATGATGATCATCCATCTCTGCCATGGATCGACAGATCACCAGGTACACAAGTACAATGTGTAGTTAAAAGCACGCTTTTAATTTGAATTGTTACGACTTACTATTGTTTAATTTTTTATTTTTTTACTAAACTATGATATTACAAATGTGTATGCAGGTGGCACAATTCCCTATCTCCCATTTAGTACCATGTTTCCACCCTCTCCCATGAGTCACCCTCCTCGCTTCCATCCAGACCCCTCCCTCCATCCACCCCCTCCCTTCCATCCATACTCCCCCCTCTGTGCATCCTCCCCCCTCCCTCCACCCTCTCCCATTCTTCCACGCCCCCCCATCTATACATGGTCCCCTATTCATCCACGCCCCCTCGTCTATCCATCCTCTCCCATTCGTCCATGCCCTCCTTCCATCCAGTTTCCCCCATTCGTCCACAACCTCCCTTCTATCCATCCTCCTCCCTCTATCTAGGACCGCCCTCCCATTCACCATCCATCCACATTCCCCCTAGCCCTTTTGGTTCGATACCCCCTATCATATAGTTGGTTGGGGTTCATCGTCCATGACGTCATCCTCAACCCCATACCACCATATCCTCTTCCACCATATCTTCTCCAATTCCCACCAATATTATGGCAACTACTCTTCCAGTATCCGCCCATGTATACACTAGTACAAAATGAGAGATAAGTGACTAGGTGACTAAAAACGTTAGTCACCACTATTTTTTCAAGGGATAAATGACTAAAATTGACCAATTTTAAATAATCCAACTAAAAATGACTAAGATAAATGACTAATTTAGTCACAGGATAAAATATATGACTAGATAACAAGTGACTAAAATAAAAGTGACTAACATAAATGACTAATTTAGTCACGGGAATATAAATATGACTAGATAACAACGATTAATGTGAATTAGTCATTTATGTTAGTCATTTTTAGTTGTGTCACACTGACAATAGAAAATTACAATTTTGATAATGAATTTGTACAATATTTTACTAAATTTTAACAATGCAGATGGATTTAGAGATCTTATTATGGGGGTCATGGTCCATGTGTGTGGTCCCAAACCACCATATTGGCCCTCCATAGAGGATATTTGACCTGGAAGTGGGATGTGATGCTCATTTTGAAGTTTAGAACACTAGATATGGTTTCTAACACCACAAGAAAATGATCTAAAATTCTAGTATGCTCAACCCAGGTTTTGTAATTGACATTGTCCAAGAATTCTAGCAATTGACTTGGCACTTTCATATTTATGAGGGGGATTTACCCAAACCGGTGTGGCCTTAATGAATTCACTATGAGCATGGCCTTGAAGAATTCACAATAAGCACTAGACCTTCTCAATAAACTATGTTAGCCACATGAAGAATATGAATGCAACCAATCCTCTTTTAAATACATAAGTTTGTAGTGCAAAACATTGTTGCAAGCCAACAAAATACCTTCTTAGCCTATTTTATTTATTCATCGCTGATAAAAACACATACAGTCCTCAGTGCTAAAAAGCAGAGCAAAAAGCATATAGCTCCTTCTTAGCCTATTTATCAACACAAGAGATCAATAATTAGGATAAATAAGAAAATTTGGTTAATAATCAACTGCTCATCTATGCTTCAATGTCCCTTACAACATTTCATTTTATCGAGCACTGATAATTATACACAGTTTTGAAATTTCCATTTGATGGGTGGATGGGATGTGAATTTCTAGACCTGGTAATGGCATTTCATAATTCCTCATACGAATCCAACACCCATATTTAATAATTTTTCGAAGTACTTTTAGACTTAGGCTCCCAAGAAAAAATGGTTCTTATATTTTGTGATACAAGGACCTCCTTGAAGGCATTATGCCATAATGTGAAAATTCCATGTTTTAGAACTTGGATTAGTCATGTTTTACAACTTGGAGCTAACATTATCATGGTGGTGTGGAAACATGTGAGATCACCACATGATCCTTAAGTATTTCTCCCTTGTTCCTTGATCCATGTGAATTACCCTTGCCTTTCATCGTTGACCAAACGTGATGTATGATTTTCTTTGATTTGATATTTATATCCACGAGGGTTCTTAGAACCACGCAAAGCATAAATTTATATACCATCGCATCTAGTTCTATGTGATTATCATGTCCATATCTTATTTCACCATTTTTACTTTTGTAATATTATCCCTTCGACAGATCCTCCAAGTTGCATCATGTGCGTCATCATAGTGTGGTTGAGTTGAGTCTTGGATATTTGTTGTCTTTCCCTCTGAGCACCATCATGTTGTGAAGGTGGTTTCATTGTTTTCAGCTCATTGTACTGATTGCATTCATATTTTGTTTGAACAAAACCATCGTCCTTTGACTGTCTCGACAGTCTATTAAAATTTCGGCAAGTTCAGTATTTTGCGTCATGTTAGCTAAAAATTGTCAATTTCACAACCTCCATTAATTCTACATATGCATCCATTTTTCATGGTTCTCCTCACACTTGAGTTTAGAAAGTTCTAAAGTACCTCGGGTCCCTCCTCTGCGAAAAATCGCCAATATCTTCCATTTTGAAAAAAAAAATCCTCCATTTTTGTAATATATATATATATCATTTCTCCTCTGTGTATATTATATTAAAACAAAAATTTAATAACAAAAGTAGGTAAAATTTATTGAAAAAATGATAAAAGAATGGGCTGTGGTTGAACCCTACCAGCTTGTTACAGCGTTCAAAAATAAAAGGATATTCAAATTGTGGTTCTATCTATGCTTCAAAGTTTTGTTGTTTCTAGCAACTCCAGAAATAAAGCCAAATTGCAGATGCTGATGCTCCATGTGTCAAACACTTGATGCTCCAGGAGTCTTATGCAAGAGGGTAAAGATATGATTCTTCAAAATTTAAGAAGGAAATGGCGTGTCGTCTTGCCACATGTTGGACAGTGTTTAGAAATAGAAGGATATTCAAATTGTGCTTCTATCTATGCTTCAGAGTATTGTTGTTTCTAGCAACTCCAGAAATAAAGCCAAATTGTAGATGCTGATGCTCCATGCGTCAGATGCTTGATGCTCGAGGAGTCTTATGCGAGAGGGTAAAGATATTATTCTTTCAAATTTAAGAAGGAAGTGACGTGTCATCTTGCCACATGTTGGACGCCTTTAAGAGCCAAACTACGAGCAGCTCAAACTGCATTGGGTGATAGCAGTTTATGAAGAATGAGAGGACAAAACAGAGCATTGAGAAATCTGAAGCTGGCCAGAATTGCACAAGGAATGGTGTTCTCCCAGTAGTTGCTAAGTGCTTCAAGCAACTTTCACCTCATATACTAGATTCTTGTCTCTATTTCGAGCTCCAGAGTGATTAAACTATTCCAAGTTTTTGCATCAACAAAAATAAGAAGTTAGGGGATGTGGTGTTGGTCAGTTTCTCCATTAGAGAATTCGATTCTTCCAGCTTCGAGTCTCGAACCGGCTTTTGCTTCAGCATATGAATCATAGTTTAATTCACACAGTATATGGAAGGCTTTGAAGTGGGAGAAAGAGATGACAATGTGATGGATCCGATCAATGATTCTTTTCAAAGCCAAATTGCTGAACTTAGAGTCAAAGTTGAATGGTTTGACAATTATGAGGGAGTCTCCGAAGACATGTAATTTATCAATTCCCCTATGTTTGGCGAATTGGCATCCTTTTAGTAGAGCTAGAGCCTCTGCTAGGTTGTTTGAGCAATTACCTATCCCCCATCTGTATTTGATGCTTGGAGTCCCATTTTTAGCTAATAGAACTCCTCCAGCGCTAGCTGCACCAGGATTTTTCCTGGATGCACCGTCAAAGAGAAGGCTGTGCATATTTTACATGTTTATCTAGTTATGGAAGTCAGAGTCAGAGAGTCTGATGAGCCAGGATGGCCGGTGATGGATTTGATGGATCAAATTGCTAGGAATTAGTAGTTTAGGTCCAATCCAGTTTTGTTCACTATCACTAAGTTTAGAATCAGACTTGAAATTGGAGGATCTCAGGCATTCGAGGAGAAGGCCTTTGGCTTGTCCGACACCTTGGATGGGGGAGAGAAAGGTGTCTTGAAAAATGGCTTTGTTTCAAGTAATCTAGATTTTCCAACAAATGAACTTGGGGATGGTGGTCCAGATGTGAAGCCAGTTCTTGGAAGGGGGGGAGGGGTAAGTGGAACTCCCATTCTTGAAAAGGCTGGTATTAGTGGTGAAGGTTGGAAAGGTTATGCCAAAGTTATATAGCATGTGGCTCCAAAAAGATTTTGAGAAATGGTAGTCCAAGAAGAGGTGATCAATCATTTTAGAGTTGTTGTGGTGGAGTGGGCACCAATGAGTCCCCACAATTCCTCTTTTGGTGAGGTTTTCTCCTGTGAGAATCTTCCGGTGAATGAGGGTCCATGTAAATAAATTAATCTTGGGTAACCCAAGGGGTTCCAAGCAATGTATATTATATATAGGTTAATACATAGTTTATAGTTTAATAATATATACAAGTTAATATATAACATCATAGTATATTTATAATATACTATGTAATATTAATATAATATAATATAGTTATTATATGTACGATATCAATATTAATAAATTAAAAAATATATATAATAATAAAAAGAGGGAAAATAAATAAAATAAGCATAAAATAGGGAAAAAAAGAGAGACAAAATGAATAAACTTAAAAAAGTATTTGAGAGAAGAAAAGGGAAAATAAATAAAATAAGCATAAAATAGGGAAAAAAAGAGAGGGAAAATGAATCAACTTAAAAAAGAATTTGAGAGGAGAAAAGGGAAAATAAACGAAAAGAATTCATTAATCTAAATAGCGTTTTCAATCAAAAAAAGAATGGCTTTATAGATGGGAAGAGGTCCCTCAGACATGTATGTTCATTCTGCTATCATTTGAGTTGATCGCTTATATCTAAATCGAAGAGTTACTCCATTTGATCTTTATTTTCAACCTTGTTTTTCATAAAAATAGAATTTACAAAATCTATCAAATATTGGGGCTTCCGTGCAGTAGGCAGGCCTTTCCATGTATCAAATATTGGGGCTTCTATTCATTATAAATCATGATTTTGAAGATGATGATGCAGCGACCCCAACGCTGGACAAAATTTACAAAATTTATCAAATATTGGGGCTTCCGTGCAGCAGGAAGGCCTTTCCATGTATCAAATATTGGGGCTTCTATTCATTATAAAGCATGATTTTGAATATGATGATGCAGCGACCCCAATGCTGGACCACCCACATAACCAATCAACAATAATGAATGGCGATTTAGCAACAGGTGCCCATCCAGATGCTGCAGTAACCATTCCATTCCATCCATAGATTCTTCTACCTTGTAATGCATTTGTTTTCAATTGCTTCTGGGACATTTGTATGGATATGGATGGTGTGATACCCAATTAGGTTTGCTGGATTTAATTCGCTGCAATTGTATAGTGCTTTTTAATTGAGTTTTATGAAGATCTCAAGGGTGTAATTTTTTGCCCCGTTTGGATTTTTCCTTACCCATTTTGAGTACCGGGAGTCTGTTATTTTGGAAGAGAAAACAATGTTTCCTTTCTTTTGCTGTTAGGTTTTTGGGCTATGGTTTGCGGCCCATAATCCCTATGTTTGATCTTTATATAAATCTTACCTCCAGCTGAAATTTGTATGCCATTTCTCTTTAGGTATTTGACTGACCTCATCATTTTGTGAGCTTTCAACTGGATGCAAATTTTGATTTCTTGAAGTTTATTGTTCATGTCTTGCATATTGACTTTGTTCATCTGATTTCCAATCAATGTACTTGGATTTTGTGTTTTCCCCAATTTAGTTCATCTCACATTTTATGCTTCCTGGAATTCTATACAAGGATTTTTGTTGGGGGTGATGACATGGTACATTTTACAAGAGGGTCGGGCCAAGAACTTGGAGGCTTCCTTGGAGATGGGACTAGTTTAATTAATTCTGTTTTCTCTAGTTCAATACAAAAACAAAATTTGAGTTTCCAGAGATTTCCTGACAGCTGTGGCTTAGAAAATGGAAATAGTGGAGTGATCCGTTCTTGTTTAGATTGCTTTCTAGAGGGAAGACCTGTGCATCGATTTGAGTATGGTGTTAGTAAAGCTATATTTCTTGCTCAAGTCCGTGGAGGAACTTGTTCGCTTGCACAATCAGATCCCCCATATGTAGTCATTAACCGTGCAAAATACCTGCATAAGAATGGTTTTGGAAACTATGATATTTTTTCTAACAATTGTGAGAACTTTGCAATATACTGCAAGACTAGATACATTGTTAAACGAAATGCCTCAGGAAGAAGTGGGCAAGTAGTAGCTATGGATGTGGTTCTGTATAGTGATTTCAAATGTATTTCTTGAGCATCAAGGTTCCATAAATATATTTTTTCATGATTTTCAAACTGGAAGAGTTTTCAGGGTGAGTTTGTTGTTCAATCAATATTCCATGTTTTCTCTCGGCAGGTCATAACGACGGTGCTACACGATGTCACAAAAGGAAGACCATCTTTTACTGTAAACAAATTTGGGAAGGTTCCAGGAGATTACTGGGGTAAAAGTAGTGGAGAGTTGGAGGTGCCGATTCAAAATAATGAACTTATTTGTGGGGTAATTGACAAGGCGCAGTTTGGAAAATAGGGATGGTTCACATTGTCCAAGAACTTTATGGTGCTGATACAACAGGGCATTTACTGTCAGTTTTCAGTCACTTGTTCACTGGATACTTGCAGGTTGGCCCACATTTAAAAATGAAAACATGTTTAGTTTTTATGCCCACCCAATATTTTTAGTATGTGAATATTATTGATTGATTGAAACAATTTTTCATCTCAGATGCATGGCTTTACTTGTGGAGTAGTTGATCTTCTTCTCGTGCCTCAAATAGAGGATGACAAGAAAAATAAGTTGGAGAAGAGTGAAAAGCTCAGCGACAAAGTTCATTTGCAATTTCTTGGCTGAGATAGGGCTGAAATAAGTTTGTTTTACTGTAATACCAAGCTAAGTTCCCTGGTAGCATATTATATGTTGAAATTTCCACATAACTTGTTTGTGGAACCAAGGTTATCGGAATTAGAAAAATGGCCAAGGGCCAAGGGTATGTAAGATAGTTCTAGGTAGCATTGAGTAGATGCTCAATAGATGCAGTCACGCTTGCTAATAATTTCCTATCAAGGCATGGTCCGTAATGGTATGTCTATTAGAAATGAAATAAATCCTTAACTTGGTTTAGTTAATATTGCCATAAAGTATAGAACATTTGAGAGACCTTGGTTTAGATGGTATTTTTTTCCTTGGAAAAAAAAATCTATATTCCAAAAAGAGAACATACATAAACAAGTATGTAGGTCCAAATCCCATGCCAAAATATTTCCTACTAGTGGACCATATTCCATTACCTTCTCACGAGTATTGGCACAGAACAAAAAAATGTTTTATCAACATTACATAGTTCTCAGAGATACTGAGATTAGACAAACAACAAAAATACTGCCCTATCAAGAGCTAAAAACTGGAAAAAAAGACAGATACAACAGAATTTCCATTCAATATATGTTCATGCAAGAAGGATTCCAACTCATGGAAAGGGTATTTGTCATTAGGTATAGATGTAAAAGTAGATGGAGGGAGAAGAAGCATCTATTATCACCTCAATAACTGTGAAGGTTCCAACGCACTGCCTGATAATGAAGACTTTGGTATTATTTTGTATAAAAGTATAAATTTAGGGAAGTCTATGACAGTTGGCACATTTGAATCTGAGAACTTCCCTTTTTTTGGAAGTTTTTGTCTGAACTTCTTCTTGCACTCATGCTCATAGACAGGAGAGTATATTATAAAACAATTATCAGAAAATGAAGCACTTTTGTCTTTCTAATTGTTGATCACGTACCAGAAATTCATTTCATGTAAATCTAAATAGAGTACCATATGTAGTCTACTTTTTTGTCCCTAAATTTTTAACAATTAAATATGCACTGATTGCTTCATGCATTACGTCTTAATTTGAAACTGTTTTAGAGTATTTTCATTACATTGAAAGGTGATACCTGTTGCATTTCTAGGTTTCATGCAAATTATAGTTTGCTATAAGCCCGGCTTGGGGCTCTTCCTTGGGGATGTTCTTGTAAGCACACTCTTATTTCCAAGAACAAATAAAAAGTAATATTTTCAGTTCTAATTATACCGCTTCTACTCAAATAACTTCCCAGTCAGGCATGATTACAGAGATACCAGTCAAATAAAAGGCTCAAGGTTCCATTTCTCTTAACATACCCCATATTTCCTAATCAGAAGCCACTTCAGCACCTCTTTCTCATCCCATAATTTCGGTATTTTTTGTTCACGTACTACAAAATTTTCCCTGAGGATGAAACTTGTCTGAGGTAGATCCACTGTATGCTTATACTGACCATCGTCTTGAGGGTTACCTATAATGAACTAATATAATGGTTCTAGTTCTGCATAATGGAGAATCATATATACAGAGTTCTTAAAGAAAATTTATACAGTCAAATTAGCTTCTCTAGTACCAAGTTCTCGATTGATGGCACTGTCTGGTTAAAATTTTGTGGTTGCTGACTAGAATAAAGTATGAGGCATTGCAGTCCATAACTTTATGACCTGCAGACATTGATGTATTTTTAAGTGATGCTGTCAAGAGTGATTAAAGACACGTTGTTGAAGTTTTCTAATAGTGTTTTTGAAATTTGCTGCCATGGGTGATATATTAATAAATGACAAGATGGTATTTTTAATGTGTCACTACTGAGTGCTTGTTTCCTGGAGGTTTTTATTGTGTTGGTGATTGTAGGATATTTCTTTGTCTCCCGTCACTACTATTTTTTGCCTATGAAAGTGTTCATTGCTGGTGATGAACCTGCTTCAAAGTAGTCAGACGTTATTGCTCTATATTTGTTACTGTTTGTATTTCAAATTTGTTACCGTTGATTGCAAGATGGCATAAAAGCACACTTGCAGTGATAGTCCAGCCATCTCAAAAGTTGAATAATGGGCATCTCATTTTACAATCTAAAGGTACACAAAAAAAGTAATAATCCATATAACAAAAAATAAGAACTCTAAAAGTAAGTTCTAATTTTGGTGTCTACATACCTCAAGCTGCGAAAAATTAAGTTCTAATTTTGGTGTCTACATACCTCAAGATTCTCAAGAATTATGCATTGCCCCTATAAGAAAGCATAGTCAAGTATTGTTTTATCAATTAACATAAATTTATTTTAACTCTATATTTGGTAAACATGACAATAAATCAATAAAATTGAAGATGCAACTTCTATTTAAACTTATTTTTATACTCTATCTCTACCAATGAAAAAGTTGCATTGCAATTTGACATATTCCCAGTTGCCACCCATCTATAAAGCACTTGGATTATCACATTGCAATTATAAAATATGTTATAGAACTGTACTCTACTAGTTTCAAAAAATATAGAGAAGTCATAAACAACTTGTGGGATATTCTTACCATATTTATTAGTATTAGAGTTGTTCTCTTTGCAAGACTCTTTGCCAAGCCTACATTTCTACAAAGAACATCAAGAAACTAATGATATCAATTTTGATCTACATGAAATGGGTATAGATATACTTGGAGGTGAATTTTCAAATGGTACAATGTGAGAGTCTGATTCTATTTTCAAAAATTTATTGCAGGACAATGCCCATAAATTTCAATTGCAAGTGGAGTTTTTTTAGTCAAGCTGGAGCATACATTGAGCATATTGTAGAAGAAATACATTGGTTCATAACCAATTAAACAAAACCAAAATGAATATTTTATAAATAAAATCATGATATATGGGCAAGATCTGAAGGATCGTCTCCAAATTCTTTTATGAGACTATGTCACAAATTCACCAGTTTAGGTCTAAATTTGTTGTTTTATCCAACATTTGCTTGGCATATATCTTGTTGTCTATGAATTGGACAATGGGGGATCTAAAAGAAAAGTCCAAGCAATTGGCCTCTGGAACATCACAAAGTAAATACAACACATAACTAGATGAGGTTTCTAAGATGTATGGATGGCTCAATCTAACCAGGAAAAACCTTTGAAAAAAGTTGTAACTAAAAGTCTCAAATTTAGAAACATTTTTTTAATTGTTGAGCATAATGATCTGAGCATTAAAGATGTAATTATTATCCAACCCCCCAGCTGAGTTGCAGCATTGACAAAATCTTTCATGGAGCTCAGGTGTCCACTTGAGGTGAGGTTTCGGATCGATGGACACAAAAAATCCTAGTTCATTCTACCCAATATTTCTTGTAGATAGTACTCTTGATGATCTCGTTGTGATAACGGTATTTTCCCACATTGCAATCCCATTCCCAATCCATGGTTGGAAAAATCTATTTGATGCATTATGTGCTACATTGACAACAATATATGTAGATAGCCAAATTCATTAATTAGCTATCTCCCACTTTGCCTCCATCATTCATTGGCCAAACCTCTAAAATTTAAAACCCTAGATGGTCATACTACCAATTAATTCTTCCACTTGGAACATAATACAAACAATTCAATCCATTAAAAGACCTGAGGAAAGAACAACATCAGATGCCATGGAAAATCTATGTCCAAGCTGTGCTTGAGAATAGAAGAGCAATAAACTTGGGATTCCAACCCCATGGGAAATTAAGAGGAAAAAATAATCCATCCATTAGCATAATTAGTCAGCCATAACTCCGAACCAACTGAACAAGGAAAACCAAATCATGTAGGGAAAACATGGATGTCAATGTTGGAACATAATGACAGTTTTTAACATTCCAGAGAAATTTAGTTAATTAACTTTTTTCATTTAGGCAAGGACTGCAAGCCAAGTTAACCACTAAGCAAGCATGGATAACACTCAGCCAGGCAGGCAAGCTCACACTAAGCCAGCAGAAAGCAAGCCAAAAGCATAAGCAAGGAAAGCTACGGGCTAGCAAGGGCTTTCAAGAAACTAGAAAGTGACCTTTTGTTACATATTGTTGGATTGTTGGGAAATGAATTTGTATTATTAATGCGTAAATCAAGAAAACAATGTTTAGAAGTTTCAGGACCAGTTTACAAAACTTTATCCCTACATTCAAAACCCATTTTACTATATAGGTGTGATTTTAGCATTTTGTGGTCAGGTGGCTTTATATAAAGTAGAATAGAAAATGAAACTTTGACTTAAACTATAGGTCGACATACATGAGGTTATTCCTCGGGACTTAAGGAACATTTTTTATACAAAAATACTAGATGTTTTGTATACAAAATAGTAAGTATATTTACATGTGATAATTAGGGATCTATTACATAATTGGGGATCTATTACATAATTGGGAATAGGGGAAGCTGGAATAATTAAATCAACTGGGGCACATAACATGTTTCCTATCTGATATATTAATCTTTTTTGCTTGATCCTTCATTGGTAACTGGGTTAGGAAAAAAATTCCCTCCCAATTTCTATCCAAAATTTTGTTGGACTGATGCTTCAACAACAGAATGCTCCAACAAGAAAACTATAATTTGTGATACACAATTGTTGTGTTTGGAATCTTGGATTGTTGAGTGTAAACATTTCAATTTTGTTATGGACATGAGCTACCAGTTTTATCAAATAATCTTGAGAAAAGTATTCAATTTTTTTCATGTTATATTTTGCATTTACTGTATTTTATCCTATTTGTTTATCCACCACTTCTTTTCTGAGTTTGGAGTTCACCGTTTTGAGTCTTTTGACTACATGACACATATATGACGACCTTGTGGTGAAACGAATCTAAGTCCTTAACCTTATATGCTCTTCTATCCTCAATGTTGCTAAATGTGATGCTTGCCTAACAATTGTGACCATATCCAAAGCAATCCCTTGAGAAACGTTCATACACTCCTTACAGAGTGCAGTGGCAAGAAACGTCTTTGCTTTTTCATTGGTTATTACTTCATAATGTATTTTATTAACCCCATATTATTAAAATCGACAGTCTGTTACATCAAAAGCTTAAAACCACCTCAAGTGAGTTCTGAGAAATCCTCAGGAATCTAGTCTAGACTCTAGATGTCCCAATTTTGTTATTTTTACCAACGAATATCATTCCAAGCAAATAAAGGATATTTTTATAAGCTGTGTTGTTGCATATATATTAACCTTTATGAAGACATTACTTATTGTGAATGGAGTAGTTTGAGGGTTTGCATATTGTTAGATTTCTTGACCTTTTCTTATTTGTGAGTTTTTCCAATTTTCATACATATGATTATGCCCGACATTTTGTAAGTGCATGCACACGAATTCTTGGGCTGGAGGGGACTCTGGAAGGAGTGGAGTACCAAGGAAATTTGTTTCAAGTTGCAGCGGTATAGTCTGTTTCTAGTTTTTTGTCTTTGGTTTGTAGACATTTAAGATCTTTGATAGCAACAGTGAGTATTCGTTTCCTCAATTTATATCATGCATTCAAGGTGAAAGTTGATGGAGTTTTAAAGCTGGTATGTTAATGCAAAATAATATATCTGTATTGTTGTATGTCATGACACATATTTATCTTATCTTCTTGGATCCAGGAAGCTCCTTGGAAATTGAATACTTCCAGAACTCTTGTATATTTTTCATGTTCCATATCTTCAATAGACTGCAAAAACCAGTTACCAGAAACAAATTTCCATTAAAGATGATAAATCTACATCCCTTGTTCCGTTTAGCTTTGATGAAAGGGATGATAAAAATATGTTTCACTCTGTAGAAATGACCCATCTACCTCTTCCCATTACGATTGGGATCAACAAACAAGCAATACCAAGTAGGCTGACTAGGAAAGAGTGCCCACAATATAGAACCATCTGGGAGAACAAGCTTTCTCAACAACTCAAAGTTGTGTTAACCAGGTTTGTCATTGCAGGACCAACAAGGATAATTTATATTTTTGCATTTTCTTATTCAAATAAGTTCCATAGCTAAAATTCTCATTACTAATCAGCCAAGTTAGTTTTAGTGATAGTGCACTAGGAAATTTAGTTGTTGTGTGTTATGAGTTATCTGAGGTTACTTCAATGAAACCAGCTATGTGAATCCACCACAAGAAGATTATTCTAATTTTCTTGTCATAGTCACATGAATTGGACTTAGGAACAACTGAACAAAGCCATTGCAACTTCACAAAATAAATTGTCTAGGCTCAATGTTTCTGTATGAAATTCTCTTGAACTAACAGTTTTGAAATTATTTGAGAGTTATTCTGGAATCATCGCATCTGTATTTGAATTGACGTTTTGGAATAGAATAATGTGTCCCATGACTCCATGATCCTGGTGATGGACCACATTAATCCGGTCAAAATCGTTGATTCAGAAACATATGTGATGATTTTGAAAGAACCCTCAAACAATGATATTCATCACAAAAGTCTGAAACTGGAAAGTTTTGAAATGATCTATACCTGACATAAATAGGGCAGCCACCAATAGCCCTGGCAACAATATGGTATTGTCTAGCAAGATGAAGACTCTGAAAACACTGTTATTAGTTGCAAAGAACAAGTTAATTGGAAATATACAAAAAAAGGGCATTGATTCCAAATTGATCAAGTCGATGATGAAGTGAGTTACATGGAACATGTCCCAGTCAGATTGCATGAACTCCCCAAGAAAGATGCTGTTGTATGACACTGAGGCAATGTGAATGACGTGAGACAATGGATCTCTTGGGTAGACATCATCTGAAGCTCTTACAATTGATGTTTTCTTTGAACTGTAAGTAATTAAAAAATGAGGTCATGTCTGAGAAAAATCCAAGGAGAAGTATATTTCATCTTTTCAAATGTAATAACAATTTTGGTTGAGATACAAGGACAGAAAGACCATAATCCTTACAAATAAAGAGCATATGTACCATGGCTCATGCATGCTATGCATCCATTATTGTGGAAATTCTTAGCAATAGAGGCTTCCAATGCTCGCTGATACTGGCTAGTTAGTGCCACTCTACCTATAGTGCAGTAGCATGTGGTAGGAAGCGAACTTGGGGAGAACAGAACCTAGATGAACATATAGATAGAGCCAGCAGAATTAATAAAAACTATTACCAATGAATCATATTGATGTATGTAGGGATTATGGCTTGTTGTTTAGAATGGTTATCTAGTAATATACGCCAATATTTGTAAGGCATCTTGTATTGATGCTAAACGATTTATCTTTTTAGTTGTTTCTATTCAACTAATACTATTGATTTCTCTTGCAGTCCATTGTGGATGTTGAAGCAAGAAGTCCCTAAATATGGTAAGACTTTAGAGAGTGTTTGTGCTCATTTTCATCCTTCTTAAGGATGCTACTATGTATGTAAGTGTGCCACAATCCAATTCCATCCTTCCTGGAAGAACTATTCCTATTCCAATTCCATCCTTATGCCTCCTCTCTTTTTTACCCTGCTTCTTAGCTTCTCTTGCTTGATTTAGGTTATCGTTTACTAGAAATGCATCACATCTTTGCTTCCACAATGCTTGCTGCTCTTTAGACAAATTCATTATCACCCTGAGAATTAAATTCTCTGCAAAGATATTCCAGGTAATATCATTACCAAAACAGACAGGGCAATAGATAATAAATTTAAATATTCACTGATATACAAAGAAAAGCATATCAAGGGTCAAACCAGAACGGGAGTGATTTTCCCTTGCATTTTCAAGCAGGTTGTTTTGCAAGAATAGAATTTATCCTTCTAATTCATCTTCTAGTGCCATGTTCAAAACCTTTGTATCCCTTGCCTCAGAGAGTTGATTCCATTGAGAATCTTTTGAGATCATTTCAATATTGGGGGAGATAACAGAAGCATCCGTTTTTCCCTTGGTATCTAGCATTCCATGAAAGCAATTTTCGTTGGTTACTTCATCTCCTTTTGGATGATCTGCTCCAAAAACATGAATCCAAGAAAGAAAAATCTCAGTAAGCAACATTTCAAAGATGATATTGTTAAAAGAAAAATGAAATGGCAGAAGAAATAAATGTAGACTCTACCACTATAGTAGGTTCTTTGGTCTCCTTTTGAAAGGACCAAACCCCCCTTTTGGATCTACAAAATCTCCCGCTGTATGTAGGGATGCACATAGTACTTGGGTGCCTCCTTTCAAGATCTGCATGTTGGTGATAGAAGTTTCAATGTCTTTGAAGCAATCTCTTGTTCTCCAAACATCAGTGGGTCAAAATACCAAAGGATTACATTTCACATTAAAATATAGAACAACATTGATTGAGGATGATACAAAACTCTACAGTAAAACAATTTATAATTTAAACACGAGCACTTGCTTACTTCCTACTAGACTCTTCTGGTATCCTATCGTTACAATATTTTGCTTGATCTCCTACCAAACTTGAACCAACAATATCTCTTTCCATTAACACATCCAACTCTTCCTTAATTGAGCATCCCTTCAAAGAAGCATTGCTACAATCTGCTTCAGTATTCCCGAATTGTGCAAGCTCCATACAATTAGACACCTTCATAGCTTGTATTTTGAAGGAAACACGTTTTGAATTACCATGCTTTTCAACAGCAGAGTCACCAATTCCGGCTGGAACATCTTACACACAGCAGAAGCTTCACTAAACATACCTATATTCATATATCTAGACTGTGCATATGATCAATTAATGACTATAGTTCCTTTAAACTATTCAAAATCTCGGTTGACCTATTACTTAGAGTGGAAGCATTTTATTAATTTTACCAAGATCGATATTATTGTTTCCTAGTAAAACATACCTTCAGTTTCAGTACGAAATCGTGCTAAATTATGCTTTGATTTTGTTGCTAAAGGAACTGCCTGTTGTTGCATTTCTTGGTTATCATCCAGATTCATGGTATTTGTCAATAGGCTATTGCATGCAAAATGTAGACATAATTGCAGGCATTGAAATTAACAGAACCCCTAGTAAAGGACTCATCAAGGAAGTTTGTAACTTTATCAGTTCAACAATGACCCATAGATGCAACAAACAGGTAAAATAGAACACAGATGATGGAAAGTAACTGACATGCATGAAATGAAATATTGCAGACAAGATTCAGTAAGATATAAGCAATGGTTGAATGAGATTGATCGCTATGCGAGTGAAAATGTCAACAAGTTGCTTGTTGGAAACAAATGTGATTTGACTGCTAATAAAGCTGTTGATTATGATACAGCCAAGGTAATGTTAAATGTTGATTAGTTGTTGATTGTGGGTATCCTTGGTATACTCCATTATTTATTTAAATTTATGGCTTTATAATGATATTTTTCTTCTGTTGGCAGGTTGTTTATGATGTTACTGATCAGGAGAGTTTCAATAATGTGAAACAATGGTTGAATGAGAATGATCGCTATGCGAGTGAGAATGTCAACAAGTTGCTTGTTGGAAACAAATGTGATTTGACTGCTAAAAAAGTTGTTGATAATGATACATCCAAGGTAATATTAAATGTTGAGTAGCTTTGGCATCATGTGCAATGCTATGTGTTTCACTATATGCACCATCATCTTTGACTTGATGAGGATTTAAATATAAGTGTGCCTTGAAGTTGCTAGTGCTCTGTTTTTTTGTTAATTGCAACACTATGGAAGTTTGTGGTCTTAAGTTTGTTGACTTGGCTTGTACATTCTTTTTTTTATTAATCTCAACAGTTAGTTTTTTTTGTCACTTTTCAATCTACATTTTTCTTGACATGCTTCGTGTATTTTGTTCTTCAAGGCATTCGCTGATGAGATTGGCATTCCATTTTTGGAGACAAGTGCAAAAAATGCAACAAATGTGGAGCAGGCTTTCATGACCATGGCTGCTGAGATAAAGAACATGTGCACTTTTTTATTTTGATGTTTTCCAACCTTTAAAAAGCACCTATATTATACAATTGTGATGTTAAATGTTTGTTTGACTCCCTAATTTTAATTGTGTGTAATGGTGTAAACCTGTGCTGGCAAATCCTAATGAATCTGATTGAGATTCTACTTTTTCTATGATCCTGCTGTTTTATGATAAAGTTAAGTGGTGATACATGATTCAAATTACATGTCGCGACTATTGGTAATCTTGTTGGTTTGAGACACATTCGTATTGTCTATTTTATTGGGCATAGATGATATAACATTGGGAAAATACTGGTTTTTTTAGGTCGTGATAGAGTGTTGTAACTATATATCTTGTCCATTCATTGCTTTGAAATCAAAAGTGTAGATGAAGTCGCAAATTTTTATGTCCAAGTGAATTGTATATAGAAGTTTGTATTTTGCAAGCATATAAATACTCATACTTATCATGTATTTATTTGAAAATTTTGTTGCATATGTATCGAACCTTCATCTATATTCTATTATTCTTGAATATGTTTGATATTCATTTTGTTCCCATGCAAAATTTGTTTGAATATCATCATTGTCAAGCAATAACAACTTCTTAAAGGGTGCTAGCTTAATGGTAGAGCACCTGCCTAATTATAGGCAGGAGATTGGTGGTTCGATTGCTCTGTACCCTATCATAAATTAGTGACTAAGAAAATGACTGAATTCACATATATACGACTATTAGTAGCTAATTTCCAATGTCTTATAGTGCAACTAAAGTTTAGTTGTATTTAGCTTAGTCATTAATATGTTATCATCTGGTAGTTTATTTAGTCGTATATTTGGTCATTAATTGTAACAATCAATGACTAAATTAGTGAGTATCAATGACTAAATCAGTGAGTATCAATGACTAAATCAATGGCTTAATCACTGACTATCAATGACTAAATCAATGACTAATAAGTCAACCAATTAATGACTAGTGAAATACGACTAGAGATAAGATAGTGGAAATCAGATACTATTAGTCACCGACTCAAAAATAGTCGTTTATAGTCTAATTTTAGTCATTAATTTATCATTTTGTACTAGTGATATATAGTGGTTGCACCCATAGTTTATCCATCTACATCTGTGAACCCCCTAATGACTACATCGGATCAGGTTGTCTAGCCAACTGCTCCACCTAATAGCCCTGAAGCCCAGCCATGTCCATTTTCGAATGTGTTCACGGTGAGAATAAAGTTAATTTATGAAAATGTTTTGATGCAATAACCAAAATTAATTTAAGCAATTATTATTTTTCAATGAAATGATTATCGTAAATGTTGTAGGGTGGAATTGTTGAGAGGCTCAGCAGATCCAGGACACCTGCCTCACGTCTCCCACTCGCATCAGCGGTGAGTTATTTAAGATTTGAATTGTACAGTCATTTTATAAATGTGGTAAATGTTACAAATGCTTGAAAATGATGGTATCTTATATCATTTGTTTTAGATCCTAGAGAGACAATCTACTCCTAGACGGAAGAAGACCCGAGATACCAGTAGCTCCAAGAAGAGGAAGATCGATTTTGGAGATGCTCCTGGGAGTGACCGGTGTGGTCACAATGCTTGACACACCATGCTATGTACATTAGCCATGATGTGGCACTTTTGGGCACCAGTTGCCATGTACTTTGTATCTAAACATGGGTTTTCATGTATTTTGGATCGATGACATTGAGTTGTCGGATTTTGTATAGGGCACAAGTTGCCATGTCTTTTATATCTACGGCATGAGTTGTTGGATTTTGTGTAGGGAATGAGTTGCCATCGTATGTACATTGGGAACCATGTTCCACTATTTGATAATAAAATTTGTATGTTTGTTCAAGTTTTGTAGCCTTGATGTACATGGATTTCCAGTTATGTGATTTATATATCGCTTGTCTATATTTGTATCTTGTTGTCTCAGTGAAGGCCATGCCAATCTTGCTTAAGGGAGTCATTTATGATCCAAAGGCTCCCAGGTGTGCGTGTACATCGTGAACACATACACGATGGCCACATGAACGTGTGACAAGTGATGGAACCCAAGTCTGCTCGCCAGTTTGGGTTCCGTGCCCCCGAAGAAAATACTCAAAGTGTCCCTAAATGGCCATGGGGTGCTTGACGAAAATTCCCGTAGCAACAAAACCATGAATTTGGTCGCGAATCCGTTGATATCGATGGATCTGAGGTGCTAGGTTTCAGCTATCCCCCCCCCCCCCAACGTGCCTTGAACGCTCGGAAACGATGCTATTGTGCCATCTCCAGAACTAGGGTTTTGCTCAGTGAAGGCCATGCCAATCTTTCTCAAGGGGGTCATTTATGATTTGAAGGATCCCGAGCGTACGTGGCCATCGTGAACACATCCAAAATGGCCACATTGACGTATGGGATCTGACGGAACCCAAGTTCACGCGTCTGTTGTTATTCCGTGCCTCCAAAGCAAATCCTCAAAGTGTCCTCGAATGGCCACGTGGTGCTTGACGAAAATGCCCATAGAAGAAAAATCATGACTCCGATCGTGAATCCATTGATTCAAATGGATCCATAACGCCTTTTTTCAGCTAGGGGACCTCCCACAATGTGCCTCGAATGCTCGGAAACGATGTTGTTGTGCCATCTCCGAAACTAGAGTTTTGCTCAATGAAGGCCATGCCAATCTTGCTCAAGGGGGTCATTTATGATCCGAAGGCTCCTAGGTCTGCATGGCCATTATGAACACATCCAAAATGGCCATATATACATGTGGGAGCTAACAAAACCCAATTCCACTCTTCGGTTTGGGTTCCATGCCCCCTGAGCAAATCCTCAAAGTGTTGTTGAATGGCCAGGGGGTGCATGACGAAAATTCCTGTAGCACCAAATCCGTGACCCCGATTGCAAATCTGTCAATTTCGTGGATCCAAGACGTTTGGGTTCAGCTACCCCCCCGACACAATGCCTCGAATTCTCGAAAATGGTGCTGTTGTGCCATCTCCGGAACTAGGCTTTTACTCATTGAAGGCCATTCCAATTTTGCTCAAGGGGGTCAATTTTCATCCGAAGGCTCCTGGGCATGCATGGCCATCATGAACACGTCCAAAATGGCCACATGCATGTGTGGGAGTTGACGGAACCCAAGTTTGTTCGCCGGTTTGGGTTTTGTTCCCTTGGAGCAAATCCTCAAAGTTTCCCTGAATGACCACGAGGTGCCTGAGCAAGATTCTTGTAGCACCAAATCCATGACTTCAATCGTGAATCCGTCGATTCCGATGGATCTGGGATGCCAGGTTTTAGTTATAGGACCCCCCACACCGTCTATGGTCAAGAAAATATTGGCCTGCCAAAACAACCACTTATCCTGCTTTGCACCTAGAACTAGCCTAAATGGCCTTAGGAAAATGTCCACCATTTCTCATCCATGAGGGATAAAAAATTTCTAAGAGCATAAGTTTGTAGGTGAATGATTTATTCACTTGACCATTGACTCATTTTTTAAAACAATTCTTTGGTCAAGGAGATATTTTCCTGGCAAAACATCCATTCAGCCTATTTTTCACCCTGTTAGAAAAACGCTCGCCATTGGAAAAAATTGGTTAAGTATTGAAAAATGTTGGAATATTTTATATTCCTTGGAAGGTAATAATGTCTCTGTATTATGTCAGAAGATATCCACAATATTATGTAAAAGAACAATACATTATATCCCATATTCATTATGATAAAGTATACTCTTGATATTCATTATTATATAAAGAGATGTTATTATGGAGGATTATATTATCCCACATGTAATATGTGAGAGTAATTCATCCTCATCTCTTAGTATATAATAGAATCAAGGGAGTCACATCACTAATCATGATCTTTACTTATTCACACAAGTATTTCTATATTGTATTGGGGTTATTGGCATTGCTCTCTTGTAAGTTTGAGGGAGATATTATCCCACGATTTCTCTGGCCAAAGAATTTAAAATTTCGGTGGCAGTTAATAATTTTAACAAATTTGGTAGTGTTTTATCGAACATACCTACACAATCCTTGGTCGAGCTATAATCCAACAGGATTTGACATTTTAAAAACTAGTCCATCCCTTCCTGTGCAAGTGGGATTTTTCAACTACTATAATCCTTTATGTTGGGTGAGCTGGATGAACAGAAAGCCTTAGAGTGGCCAACCTCTCTACATCTATGACAGCAGAAGGGTATACACTAGTAGTCCAGTCTTTGGAAAAAAGAGCCCCTCTCCCATGCTATCTCCAATTCACCAAGTAAACCCTCCTCATAATCTAGGTCTACCAGTATCCTCTGTGTGTTTTGATCCGACCCAACTAAAATCTCTTCTTTGATAAGAATAAGACGCCCGATGGAGTTTGCAACCTCAAAGAAACCCTTAAAATTCCAACATTGTAATGGGAAATCCAAAAGGATAACCCATAAATGCCTCCGGGCTAACCTTTCTTTCCAAGGGTCAAACAAAATGTGCCAACGAGACAGAACCAAAGAACCAGACCCCAACACCTAATATCCTCTTTCAATAGTTCACCTATCCTCTTTTGACAGAAAGAGGAAAACCATCCATTTGTTTGCTAGCATTAAAACCCTTGGTATGATGTCAATGTGCTGCTTCCATTTACATCGAATCCAAGATAACACTTTGGCACGTGAAAGTTTTAAGTACTCGAACTTTCCAATTAAAGCCCTTTGGCTCAGAGCAGAGACCATCTCAAAGGTTACGTCTTTTCCAAGGATGCAGAGCAGCCTACCCTTCTTTTCTCTTTCAAAGGTAATACGAAGACCAACAGAAGCGGATTTCTTCTCCTTCGTGAATGTGTGTTCAGTTTTAACAAAAGCCGGTGTTATACCACTAGGGTTTAGCCCTATCCCATCCCGAACGGGAGAATCCCGCGAAGAAACCCCATGTCTTGTGAAACCGATGCTTCCGGCCAAGGTTCGAAAACCACCGACGAAAGTGGGTTTGTCTTGACATTGCTCGAGAAAGACCCTCCACGAGGTAGTACCGATCCAGAAGTCCCCCTGAGATCCGGTCCATAAGACAAAGATGCGATGTGAGCCTCCCCAATAGTACCCATCAACAGGTCAATGAGAAGAATAACCAAGAGAGAAGCACGTGATCCCACTAGAAATGAAAAGAGCACACTTGATTCTCCAAAATAAAAAACAGAGAAAAACTTGTTCTCCACACTGTATTAGTCAAACAATGGATTTAAACACAAGGGTTCCCGCTTATTTTTACCTGGTCGGGACTGGGTTTGTCTCCAAAAAAACAAACTTGACCACATGACCACTATTTGACCTCTCACGAATGTCCAAGAACTAAGTCTCCCTCAACAACGTATGATTGGATGGGGCCGCCATGCCCAAGAACCCGAAAGGATTTACAGTCTTCATCATTCAATTTCGAGTTCAATTGAACTGCAATACCATAGCTCAAACCCTAATCCCCGGTGCCATCAAACCTTACGGATAGGCTAATGGACACCTCTACCATATAGATTGCTATCGACATTTTGGAAACATGCCAATTGTCCTATCTACTAGTTTAATCCTACGGCTTATAATATTTCCAGGTTCATGAATAGTGAGTGGACGTGTTAGGGTTGACCATTATTACTTCATGCGAATTAATCACATTTTAAATCGACGTACAAAGTACAAATAATATAATGTCGAAACATGAACTTTGATACTCTTAAGATGTTACGTAGAACCAGGGATCAAATTTGAAGGGTAGGGTCGCATTTCACTTTGAAGGGCTATGAGATATGGAACCCTTCAATGCTGACATGTAAAAATAAATCATTCTTTTCATTTGAAAATTTAATAGTACGTCAAAATTTTATTATTGTTTTTATGAATTCACTAATAGAATGGCGAATCGGCGATATTTGCATTGTTTTGTTCTATAAATTTTAATAAGCAATGTTATATTAATATGGGCTAGTTAAATAACCCAAGAATCCTATATAAAATAAATTTCAAAAACAAAAGAAAAAAAACGACAATATGAAAAAATCACTATAGAAGGATGAACCAGCCGCCCCACAACAAATCACAGCAGCATAGAAATAATAGCCAACAAGATTTATGTATTCGATAATTTTTTTAAGAAAATCACCTAATACAATAGATAACTACAACGATAAATCAGCCATCGCTGATTGCACCAGTCCCCACCCATTCTTCTCAACTTAAGCCCACTACACAAAATGTAAAATTCTATACATTTTTTTCTCATAGAACAACACAAGATTCAAATCTTCAGAGCTCCCTGTACAGTGGTAGACTCGCAGCTTCCTCATAAATTTGTGGGCTTTGGTGTCACCAGGTGTTCCTCTGGCACTACGGTGTATTGGGTGAGTGTCCCCAACTGTTTTGGCCTGTCTGCTATTAAGTTCTGGGCGTTGTTGTAGACCTCGCTGCCAATCTTGAACTTGGGCCATCGCCAACTTCCAATACAACTCATGCTGCATCACAACCGGGTCCAGCCTACATAACACAAACGGTATTATAGATCTAGTTTAAATAAATTTTGATATGCCAACTCATGCTACATCACAACCGGGTCCAGTTTACATAACACAAACCATACTAGAGATCCAGTTTAAATAAATCTTGATATGCCAAATTGTGTAAGGCATTCTGGCACATCTTATCGAATGAAAAGAAGATTCTGTTAAAAAACTTAGCAAAAACAATGTGAATAACAATCGGTGCTTCTGAATAAGCATTCTTGTTTCTTAAAGTTGACGGGAATGAGAGCAACAACTCAGATTTTCCCTAAAATCTAGCCTGGGAGGGGTTTGGCACAGGGAATCCCCCTAATTGCAAGACGTCTATGGACCCATTGTTGTTTAAACTGGGCTTAATGAAGAATCCACCACTGTGAAGGGATGCCATGGCCACAACACCTAAATTATATTCAATGGAACTCTAGTAACAGTCATGAAGCAAAATATATTCCGATCAACTGGCCCAAAAGTGGATGCCCTCTTACCACTCATGCACCGACCCCAAGCCAACCCTGCGTTCCAAATCTCATTCATAGGGAAATTCTGAATAAACTGTCAGCATTAGCATTTGGAACCAATTGCCACGAAGAAGCCATTAGCATTTGGAACCAATTGCCACCAAGAAAAGTAGCAAAAGTTTCGATTTCGAAGACCACATTGAATCTACAGTATAAATTGCAGAATAGAAGACGTGGTAGAAATTGCAGAGGTTGGATGGATGACCCGCGGATGCTTTAGATCCCTCTCAGCTCTACATTGCAACCAGACATTCATCCGCAAGGAACAACAATAGAATGATGGTGAGCCTGAATGATACCTGGCCTGGAATGATACAATGAAATTAATAATAATAAATACACGCCACAAGCATGGCAGGGGAATGGCGGGTTTCTTAGTTTAAATTTTAAATTTAAGTCCACCCAAATCCATCGGTAATGGGCAATGGATTATGGCACGATTCGCACCGGCACCTGCCAATTTGCCAAATGCCAGCAGAAAGTAACCAGTAACCCCGCCGCTCGGTATGTACTCTGTGTAGTGTGGAACTGGAGTGACTCGAGAGTGGAGATTGTGGTAGGTTGTAACATTAATTGCTTTCACCTAGAATTCATTACTTCACCGAGTCCACCATTGACAGTACTCAGCGAGCTCGCAAACTCGATTTTCCAATTCCAGCTGGGACGGGGTCACGGCCCACGGGGGACCAACGTGGCACTGGCAACGTCCAAAATTCCAAATGTAAAGACTCCAGAGGCCAAATCACTAAAACCCGGTGACAGGCAGATTTTGGGGTTGCCCTTCTGTTGCAGATTTTCAGAACTGAACCCAATTTCATTAATGATGGGCTCTGCATGGAATTAAGTTTCATTTGCAGGGTAAAATTTAATATGGCCTTCTATGACGAGTAAAAGTGCCTTTGAAGGGCATTGAAGCCTTCAAATTTGAAGCCTGCGTAGAACTATGAACCCATGGAAAATTCATAACGTTGACCTCTATTTAAAGTATGAGATCATGAAAATTTTGCAACGCGCAAAGAAATTTCGAAGGAGCGGAGAATGATTGTTTTATTTTTTGAAGCACGCGATAGTGCGTTGTTCTAATTAGCGGAGCGGCGAGGAGGCAGAAAATAAAATAAATTATATAATATGAAAAAATAAAATTTATTTCTTTGTTCGTCTTAGAAATCAGTGAGACGTCAACTTGAAAGTTGAGTTTGTTTTGATTTGCGTGTTTTGTTTTTTCTCATCCATGATTTATAATTTATTATTTCACATTGCATCTTTTTCATTTTTTAAATAATTCTTCATGTGTTTGTTATGATTTATGATTTATTATTTCACATTGCATCTTTTTCATTTTTTAAATTATTCTTCATGTGTTTGATTATGGTGCATGTTATGCTCAATTAAATAAGATTTAATATATTTAGCATAACATAAATTCGTTTAATATTTTATTTAATTAAATAAGGTTTAATATCTTATATAATTAAATAAGATTTAATAATGGAGTAGTTTAAATATTTTATGTTTTGTTTTTTTTTTAATTTGATTTGTGAGGAGTGGTTGAAAATCTTTAAAAAGTTTGAGTTATATATATTAGTTGTATAAATTGCATCATGTGAGTGTCATAAAAGTATTTGAGGGTGTTTAATCCATTTATGTATTTAAAAACACATTTTAAATATTTCTAAATTTAGATTTTACCAAAAAATTTAGGAGATTCCAACCAAAAATCAATGAAAAGTCCAAAACTTAGAATAAATAGACTACTCCTTTAATAATTAGTCAATAGAACCTAGATTGGGTAGTTGGAAGTATTGGTTGTGATGTTCCCCACCTACGTTCTAATATAGATCTTCGAAGAAAAAAGTTAAAATAAAAGAATTATACCTCAATAAATTAAATCTCTATTTAAAATGAATCTATACTTCTTAATAAACAACTATCTTTTCTATTTGGAAAAACTTAAAATCAAAACTAAATCTAAACCATCTTTTTGGAAGTAACATTATACAAAAGTGAAATAAATCTTTGAAAAACTACATTCAAATTATATAACCTTAAAATTATAATTAAAAATTAACTTATAATAAAAATAATTTTTTAATATAATGATAGTTTTAGTTGTAATACATAACTATATTTAGGCTTGTTCATTACTTTATTGCCCGTTTCTATAGTTAAATGTTAATTTTTTATTTTTTTTTAAAATTAAAACAGATTTAGTCAACTTTATCTCTCAAATAAATTGTGAATTTAAACTCTTTATTATGAGTATTTATACAAATACAAAGTAATTGAGTTACAAATTTAAATAAAATTCACAAGTTATAAAATTTTAAGAAAAAAGTAAGAGAGTTACATATTAAATAATAAAATTTAACTAAATATTAAAAGTAAAATTAAAATAATTTAACTAAATATTAAAAATAAAATAAAATTTAACTATTTACAAGTAATTTTTTTTATAATTAATAATTAAATTATAATAGATTATGCTATCTTCCAATAAAAAATAATCTTATTTTATGATCATATTTTTTAATTATTTTTTAAATATTAATGTATAATAATTACATAGTATAATAATAAATATAAATAAACTGCAAACCTTTATGAAAAAAATTCATAATATAAGTGCAAAAGAACATGGAATTTACTAAAGTGTTAAAGTTATTTATTAATGATGCTTCATTTCTTTTGAGTATATGAAATTGTAAAATTTATTTTATAGACATTTTATATTTTAAAAAATGAATTGATAAGTGATTAATCATAAGAGTTAGGGTTTTACATATGGTGTGAGGGTTGAGAATCACTTTTCATTATTTGTATTAATTTATGTCTTCTTAAACTCACTACTAGCATATTTTCCTTAATATAAGAGTGACGTTTTTAAGGAAACCTCTAATGGCTATTATCTTATTATTTTATTGCACAAAAATCTATCATTGTTTTGGAAAGTTTTAGGACAATGAAAATGAGCAATACAACTTCTACCAAAGTACCAAAAAGATTGTGAAAAAACTTTACAATGTGGTAGTTCTAACATTGACGTGTGTATTGATGTGGAAATTCTTGCGAAAGTATTTTTCCCATTTTAATATGTAAAGAACCCCATGTCATAAAAGTCCCAAAGTGAGGGCCTTAGAAATGTAAAAACACATAAATGTTTTCCTTTTCTTCCTAGTCTTGGTGTTTCTTATATGATCATGCCACTCAACTTGCATTCCATGCCTAGGACATATCATTCTTACCAATGAAATGTGACCCTTTTTAGAGAAGAGTTTGGCCTCCATAGGAGAGTGCATCATCCATGAGATAAATAATTTTTCAATCTCAGGCCCTAAATTAGGGCTTTTTTTGTCAAAGTCAACATGTTAAAAGATCTGAATTATTTTTACATCTTGGTTTGTGAAAAATTTAACCCCTGTGATGTGTGCAGTATAAACCTCCTCAATACTTACATCCATTTCCAAATCGTAGGTCAATGAATTTGAGACTTCCCCTCGATGAACCAATTTGAAGAATAACAAACACCACCTTCATGAAATCTCAAGGTCCTATTAGGACCAAAACCAAGATATAGTGGAGTAATAGGATTATGTGGTGCAAAGGAGGAGATGAATGGGCCTACTAAGGCCCTTACATAAAAGGAACCTACATTAGTTGGGCCATCTCGACCCCCAAATCCTCTCACATGGAAAAACATGGCTTATATCTCTACTCAATTGGGAGGGATACACAAGGCTTACTCTCCATGCCTATGATTCATAGGCAACAAAATGATATGCTAAAGATCCTACTCAAAAAGTCACCACCCATCACTAATCAAAATTATCATTGTTACAAAAAGTTTTTTTATGATGACATGCAAGGAAGTGGTAAGCTCATCACTATTATTCCTCCATAAGTTTTGGGGGTCCAATTGACTAGGGAGAAGATATTCTCAAATATTTATCTATGTATTGCTTAATTTTCATGGCCACATTCTAGGCCTCACTAAAATCTATGCTTCAAATAATTTAAGCAAGAGAGCAATGGGTTGGAAGTGGGGAGAGGACAATATATCCCGGATAGATATTAACTCCTATGTTCATATTTGAACAAGACAGAACTTAAGAAAGATAAATGGGATACCAAGTTGGCTATATTCAATGTAGGGAAAAACAGGTTTTAATCTCTCTTAAATATAGACATGGGTATTATGATCTCAACCTATATCATTGATATGAATAAATGGATCTTTGGTTTATTTTGAAAAAATAAAACATTGAGGGCATGAAATAATTCTATGGACATTGTTGTCACCCATTCAATACCCACTATCATTACCAAAGTTACACGATTTATCGAAGGTTGCAACCATGCTGGAATATAAGGTATAGAAAGAATGGAAAATATCAAAAGCTCAACCTTCTAAGTAAAATATGAGCCATTCGCAAGACGCGTAGATCAAAAGGGATAAGCAGGCAGTTATACCGTGCTGACAGTCTTGATTAAATTGTGCAACTTCTTAGATCAAATCTAGGCCATTCGAGGTTTCGGGATGTCCGAAAGCTCAAACCTAAAATATCTCCGACTGACAGTTTAGATTGAATTAAGCATATGTTCAGCGTAGATCTAGACTGTTAGAGGATTTTGAAATAATAGGGATTTAGCAGGAAGTTTCCCCTTCGATGACTCAGATATAATAACCTATCTATTTAGGTGAATCACAATCGATGGAGGTATTCTGACGAGAAGCCAGTTTAAACAAAGTATTCTCATTCCAAAGGCCAAGATTAGATCATTAGAATATATATTAACCGTTGGAGGTGCAAAATTTATCGAGCAATCTCAAAAACTCCCCTCACATCTAAGACTTGGATCAAGTGGAGTTTCTTCTTACAAACAATCTGGACCTTTGGCACCAAATCACTTTCTGTCATCACTAAAGCAATACTAAACCTTTTTCGTTCCCGAAAAATCAACTAATCAGAAAATTTATGTCGTCTTTCAAAATATGTCACTTGTGATGGTAAGTTACCAAAATCAAGGTACAATTAGGCATTGTCAAATTAATTATCCAATAATTGAGACTTGTCACCGTAGGCAACACAGAAGAAAAATATTTATCCTACTCATATTTCATTAAAGTGTTGCAATAAAGGTTTTAATGACCCCCCTAGAAGTGCATGTCTCGATAAACCTCCTGTCGTAAATTTCAAATTTTCTTCATGCTCTCACCCTCCCAACCATTACAGTTAGAAAATTCTGAAGAGGAGGTGATTCCAACCTGATTACTTAACATTCTAGCATAAAAAACAAGACATAGAATGCATGCATTTATTCAAAGGCATGTTTAAGTAAGCACCAGTCTTGGTCCTTGTTTTATCTATTATGAAACAATTATTTGCTAGGTAAAATTAAAATCATCTTGGGGTACACGCACGAAGCTGGTACCCAAAAAGTGTTGATGTAATTGTAACTTCGGAACGTATTTCACCTATGTATATTGTACTCCTATAGAGATATTATTATTCCTCTATACGAAAGTGTTGTCATTTTTATTTACAAGTGTCGCAAGTGTCGCAACTTGCAAGTGATGGGTTATTAGACCACCAAGTGTGGGGTCGGCCTTGATTAGTATAACCATGGGTTATTAGACTGAGTTAGACAAGTTGGCCCTGTTAGGTTATTAGGCAGGTCAGGTCATGTATAAATAGAGTGCGGGAGGCAATCTATTTGATCATCTCATTATTCACTTCTACACTACTCGGAAAGTGGCGCACTAGTGGAGGAGGAGGTTCAGCTGCTAGGAGGACTATCTCTGTGTACTTGGGTTGTATCATTGCTCTTTCTATCTCTAAGGAAGTTGTGGGGTTTTTCACCTTTATGGTTTTCCCTAGTGAAACTCTGTGTGTCTATTGTCTCATGTGATTGCTTGGTGTGATTGATATGCATTGTTATACTTGATATGCTGTACATGTTATTCTCTCAGTAAAGATCCTAGAGTATGTTGAATTAATGCTCAAAAATTAACAAAACGTCCACAACAGCATCTCGTGAGCGAAAAAAAAAGGTGACGTGCACACGCTTCCAAATGCACGCACGCGTCGTTGCTTCGGCAATGCCGTACTTCCATGTGGTTGATCCCATGTGGACAAAAGGCGTGTGCATGCGTTATTAACACGTATGCAAAAAATGGTTTGCACGCGTTAATGATGCGTGCGTGCACCTGCTTTTTTATAAAAAAACAGAGCTCATGGGTTTGTCATTTTCAACAAACTCATGAGCGCACGAAGGCCAAACAAGCACCCCGCAAACGCGTCTTGGAGCACCCATGAGCTCTGAATTTGCCACCAATTCGCACCTCCACCACCTTGCCAACGTTATCTCCAGGTAGGTGCACAACGAAGCATTCATTTGTTGTTGTTTTTGTTTTTTTTTGTTTGTTTTCCATTTCAATTTTAATTTAAAAAAAAACTTACAATCCATTAAAAAACCAAAAAAATTTCATTGCAGGCCATAAACACCTAATAAGATGACAAACACACCTGAACTATCAAATGAAACCAATGAAACCCCACCTTTAGAAGACAACATTGGAATGGACAATGAACCGAATGAAAACCCCAAAGACCAATTACACCAAGATTTAAATGAATTAAGGGTATTGAGCAATGAATTGAAGAGCACCAAGGAACCCTCTCGGGTTTCCTTAGCTTCATCATTGCAAAATATTATCGAATTCATCAACATTGCAAACAGGGAGATCACAAATCTAAGCCAATACAGGGCTTGAATGAGGGAACATTACTCCACTGGGATGTCCAAATAACAGATAAAAGATCTCAACATCACCAAAGCCCAGTTGTATATAGCAAATTCATAGTTCCCTCGACAAGACAACCTCTAGATGTGGGGAGGAGATGGGTTTGCATGGACTCGTGTATTTACCATCCATGTAGAGATAACTGGAGAAAGAGATGGTTCATGGTGTTTGACAGGCCCCCGTGCAACAATTTGGAGGTCCCACAGTATTTCCTTCAGAAATTATGGGCTGAGTTTGACCTAGGATACCATGTCAACTATTTTGACATCACTGAGTTTCATGGTGTCGGTCTTGGCTCTGCCCAAGATCGACCTCAGGTTCACCGCAACCCACTTAGAGGACCTCCTGCACCTAGGAGAGAGCCAAAGCCCCCTCCTCAACCACCCGGGTTTGGTAGCAGCCTAGATGAGATTGATGACTCAGTTAGACGTGCCACACATCATTTGCTTAGACATACCATATTTGTGGCTATGTCTTCACAGATCCGGGAGGACATCGATCGGACAGACACAGTTGCACCGTCTATGGGTGGTGGCCGGGACATGCCAGGTACAGGTGGAACCCAGGCAGGGCCTTCTAGTTCTACTGGAACAACAACACATCATTGTTCTCGCTGTGGTAATTCTTGCCATGGTCCTACGCAGCAGCATGCCATAGGGAGCTACATGGATCAGGTTAGCTATTGTTTTATTTAATGTTTAAGTATTTGTTGTATTTTATTTGATATCGTATTGTTTAATATATTTAACTTTGAATTACTCATTGTTGACTTTATTTGTTTTAATGTACAGTTATTCAGGGCCGAGACTCCATCCTCCAGGTGGGAGGACATCGGTTCCTTTGACCTCGACCGAGCCATGGCAGTAGCAGAGGAGATTGTGGCACCATACACACAGGTAACTTCGTTACTTTGAATAATTAGATCCTGTTACGAGTAATTTGTGTTCAGTCATTATAAATTAATTAGCACTGAGTAATTATCATATTATCATCGTATTTTACAGTTGTGTTTATCATATTGTCTAAATTATTTGAGAGCTATAAATTCATATAATCCAACCAAAAAAAAATGAAACCTTATAAAACATGAAAACCTAAGAAAAATAGAAACATATGTTCATGTTCACTTTAGGCATCCTAGACCTCTAATGATTATAGAAATGGGAGAGAAATTTCCAAAATATGTCATTCTTACTTGACCAATGATGATCCCGCAGCTAAGGTTTTGGTGATGCCCGCAGTGTCCATCATCCTCAAACTACCATCCAATGCTTGCTTGCTCTTCCTTTGCTTGACCAATGCCATGTGTGTTATTGATGCTTTGCCATTTGTCACCATGTCATCCAAGTTATCTTTGCCATGTACTCTCCTTGTCCAAATCATCTTCAAATGAACACAGTATGGGTCATTTGACTCTTGGCTCAATAGATGTGCCAATGGCTCCAATTCCCATCACTTTGTCCACCAAATCAACCTTTGCTACCATGTCCTTATGCCATGTGTTCTTCAAGATTAAAATTTTCCATTAATGTTGTCATCAATGACAATAATAGACAACCATATTCATCAATCTCTCCTCAATCTCCCAAAATCTTCACACATTGCTTCCTTAAAAGTGAAACTTGTCTTCTATTTATACTCTTGTCTTCTATGAAACTTGTCTTCTATTTATAGTTTTATCATTAATATGATTAAATAAATCAAATATGATTTATTTAATTATGGCCATGCCATGTCACCTTCTATTCCATGTCACCTTATTTAATTTTAATTTCATGCCATGTCACCTTCTATCCTTTTAGAATATTAAATGTGAGACACACATATGCCCTTAAGATGCCCGTAATGCACTCTTAAAAATGCCCGTAGTGGGCTCCACTTTGATGCCCGCAAGGGCCATCAACACATGCCTGTATTGGTCTTGGATTATGCATGCAATAGTCTCATGTAAATTCCTGCAGGCCCTTGTCAATATGTCCGCAATACACCACAAATGCATGCAATGTGTTTTTTAAAGAATGCCCGCAGGGTCCTTTTGATTATGCTCGCAATGGTGCTTTGAAATGCCCTCAAGGGGCCTTCCAAATTCCCACACATCTTCCTTGTCCACCTCATCATCTTATCTTTGTCCTCTAATCTTATGTTTTCCAATTCATCGTCCTCCATGTCACCAAGTTATCAATCCTTCTTGTCACCAAGCATGTCCTCCTTGTCATGTTCCATGTCATCAAACACCATGCTTGACAAGTCATCAAGCTTTCTTGCTTTTCACTTTTCTTTGTCTTGTCCCTAGCTTCCCATGTCCTTATTCCATTCTTGTCATAAACACTTGTCATGCTTTCCATGTTTGATGCTTTCCATGTTTGTCATACTTGTCACCTTTGTCATCCCTCAAGCAATGTCACCATCTCCATTGTGCTTGGCATAATGTGTATGCTCCATGTTCTTAACTCTTCCATGTCTTTGTCATTAATGTATTGTCATCAATGTCATTATCAAGTCCTTGTCATCAATCCTTTGTCATGTCTCCACTTTGTCAAGTCTTCTATACTTGTCATGCTTTCTTGCCACTTGTCAAGTCATCAAAGCTTGTCATGTTTACCATTTGTCCAGTCAAGTCTTTTCCATGTCATCACTTCCCTCTTTGTCCTTAACGTGTTGTCATCAATGAAAAATTTGACCATCAAACACCTCAAGCATAAATTTTCAACCTTCTTTGCCAAATTATCATGGGCCCAATCCATTGTGGGTCAAAGGACACAATCCCCACAACCATGTTCTTTACCAAGTCTTGAGCAAATGGACTACACCAATACAATACAAACGTTATATAATATCCAAAGCCCATCAAGCCACTATCATTTAACTTGAATATAAATTAATTGCAGTCATATTTTTTAAGTACCATCATTGTCATTCTCATTGGCATTGTGTTTAATATTGTTTTTATAAATTTAGTCTAAAAATTGTAGTTTTCGCACAGGTTTCTGCAGGCTCCAGCGACCAGCCATCGCCACTGGGGATCAGTAGATCTCCATGTGCACAGGTATCATGTGTATTAAAGCATAAATTTAATTTCAAATATGATAACTTGTCCATGTATTTTTATATTTTTCTATATTAAACTATGAGGTTATAAATGTGTATGCAGGTGCGAGCACCTCGGCCTGGTAGTGCCGTTATTCCTCCCTCCCCGGGCTTTTGGCCACCTTATATGCCAGTTGTATCCCCTGGCATACATGCCCCATTCCATGCATCCCTCCCCACCCCCTTCCATCCAGCACCCCCTCCTATCTAGCACCACAGTTCCATCCAGCTCCAGCTCCGTATAAGTTTCCCATGTTCCCACCCTCCCCCATCCGACCACGACACACCACCCATCCACAGTCACCCATCCCTCCACCGCAAAATAGACCTTTCCCCCACCACACTCGCTTCCCCTTCCAGGGTGCCCCGACCCCTACTATACCCAGTTGGGGTTTATAGCCCTAGAAATGCACATGCACTTTGCCCACCCCAATCCATGCCTCCTTCTGCCACCCCCCCCTTCTTACACTGTGCCCCCAAGTGGTGTAGCAACTGTCGATGTGGATACATCCTCCCATATACCATCCACCCTAGCATCGGAGCAGGTTGTCCAGCCAATTGCTCCATCCGCCAGCCCTGAAGACCAGCTGATTGTGTTCACAGTGAGATTGACTAGTTTATGAAAATCTTGTTGAATTTTAACGAAAATTACTATATGCATCTAATTTCATCATTTATCTAATTGTTCTAAATGTTGCAGGGTGGCATTGCTAATAGACTAGGAGCACGGAGGAGGGATACCCCCTCACGACTTATAGCCTCGCATGCGGTGAGTTATCTAAGATTTGAAACTATTTTTATTTTTAAATTATGTTTTATACTTGTATAATTGCCAGGAAAAGTTGACATATTATTGTTGTCATTTCAGGGCTCAAAGGGACATGGTCCAAGACACTCGAAGGACCCAGCTTCCTCTAGCACGAAGAAGAGGAAGATTGATTTTGGAGATGCACCTGGGAGCTCTGAGGGTGGGCAGGAGGATTGAGAGACCTTCCTATGTACACTAGCCACGATGTGGCATTTTGGGCATGAGTTGCCATATTTTGTATAGGGAACCATGGGCCATATTTTGTATACGGCACGAGTTGCCATATTTTGTATAGGGCACGAGTTTCCATTATATAGATGTTGGGAACGATGTTCCATTTTTCCAAAATGTGTACATGATTGGATCATTTTTTCATATTAATAGATGGATCTGCACTTGTCTATATGACTTTGTCTTTGATTACATTTTTGCATACATGATTTTGTCTTCAATAACAATGTTAAGAAAAAGTTTTCACGTACATATAGATGTTATTTCTAGACACCAAGTGACCTCAATATGAGTCCCTTGTATTTGAATGGGTCTTGAATCTTTTCCTTTCAGCAACAACATACCTAACTAAGCAAACAAAGTAGTGATATTTACATTACAAAGTGTTGTGACTTTAGGGCTACAAAAAAATAAATAGGAGATGATGACTTCTTCCATACTTAACCTTGTAATGGTTATAAAAGTCAATTCTAACAAGCATTGCATCATATATTATATCAAATTAACCTCGATATATGAGAAGTTCATATGTGTGCTTGGATGGAAGGGTTAACCATATCACTTGAATTAGTTCAAACATGAGGGGTGTGCATAGGTGCAATTGGATTGAGCAATAAAAGAGAATTTTTAATGTAGTTACATAAGGATAATTCTTTGTGTGTTAGTATGTGCCTTTAATGAAATCATGGTTAATGTGTTGAACTACTACTTGCACAAGTTGGCATAGACCCTTAGTGTTGATAATGTCTTCAATGTTTTGGTAATATTGATAATCACTCTTTGTAATTTAAGTATCTTGGATTTTTTGACGTTAAGACAAATATTGAACATAGTCAACTCAATGGTTCAAGACATCATTTTACACCATGATCCATGGAAGATTCATTGGAGTCATATGAACCTCATTGTCATCACCTCAACCATGGTCAAGACGCCAAGATCCATCCTTAGTAGTGAAAACCTCATGTTGGAACCCATATCACACTCAAAGATAAAAAAATTATTTTAAAGGGCATGTCTGGGGGTTAAGGGAATCTTGATGGATAATATCCTTAAAACATTTATATTCGATTTTAGGCCTCATATGTCCTCACCTTATCATTGTTAATACCTAAAGACCCATCCTTAGTGCACAAAACCTCCAAATGGAATCCATATCCAAAACAAAGTCCATGTATCCCATCTAGAGAGCTTGTGTAGTGATTCAAGGACTTGTTCATGGCTCATGAGCATGCATATATTCATTAGGTCCTAATAACCTTTATATTTTTTAATCACCATGCTCGAGGTCTAGAGACCCATCCCTTGCATTGAAAATACTCTATTGGCATTGTTGTAGGACACATAATGGCACATAATGACACAAATAGGTAATACTAATTACGACACATATTGTATAATGGATGCATACATGCATATATGTTGTGTGAGAAGGAGACTATTTAGTGGTGGGAAAGTAAATTGGAAAATTACATGAGAAATTATGCAAGAAGGAATCAACTAACTATTGCACACGCTAGGGCATGATTTTTTATAATCACTCGTGACAGGTTCTTAGAGTCAAATACATTGGATATAAATAAATTCCTCGAGATAAATAATACATGACCATAGAAGAAGATTGAAATTTGAGGTCAAAACTCATTAATGAAGGTGGAATGAACTTGGAGTGATAGATTGGGAAAATTTTAGATGAAGGCCTACAGGTCTACAAACAAGTTAAAGAAAAAAAAAAAAACTCCTAACATTGGGAACAAATAGCCAAAACCAACAATGCAACTAGAACACAATGACCAAGGGAATTTCAAAATGCAACACCACTCCACAAAAGAAGTTGCCTTAGACCTACCTCATTTGGTATGAGAGAAGCTGCTTTAGAGACCTAGAGATCTCCCTACCACTTCTCTCATTTGGTATGAGAGAAGTTGCTTTAGACCTACCTCACTCATGTCAATACTTGAGTTTTTGGAGGCCGACCTCCCACCCCACATGTCCTCTTCAACATTTTGTGTTCTCTTGGTTTTGTGCCCACCCAAATTTTTTTCATGCTTTGGGTACCTTGAGGTATATCCCCAATCCAACCAACTCTTATATTATGTTCATTATGTTGGTTATTGGGTTCACCCAACAAAGTTATATTTAACAATACACGTATGGCTAGACTTGGTTCCCCATGCTCAATGCTCACTATATTTAACAACACACTTATCTTAAATTCAATTCATGTCTTGTTAAATATTTCATAATGAAATAGCTATTTGAGAGCACCACCTTAGACCAATCCATACCATTAATATAAAATGTACATTAGAGAAATGACCTAATTCAATTTCCTTCTATAAATCTAGCCTTGAACCTGACCCAAACCCTAGCACTAAACCCTCTGTAACCTTTAGATACTTCCTCTAATATGTTCTAACCTCCCTACAAGTAACCCTACCTCTTCACCCTCTCCATAATGGTGCCACTATCATGAAACTCAAATGCTTGATAAATTTATGGAGCAAAATCCTTCATCATCATTGTCATCTCTAGGTTCATCATCAACATCTCCATCATCATCATCTTCATCACCATCATCATCATCATCATCTTCATCAACGTCTTCATCATCATAAACATCTTCATCATCATTGTCATCTCTAGGTTCCTCATCAACATCTCGATCATCATCATCTTCTTCATCATCATCATCTTCATCACCATCACCATCACCATCATCATCAATGTCTTCATCATAATCACCATCATCATCATCATCAACATCTTCATCATTATTGTCATCTCTAGGTTCTTGATCACCACCTCCATCACCATCATCTTCATCATCATCATCATCATCATCATCTTCGTCACCATCACCATCATCATCAACGTCTTTGTCATCATCACCATCTTCATCATCATTGTCATCTCTAGGTTCCTCATCAACATCCCCATCATCACCATCTTCTTCGTCATCATCATCTTCATCGCCAACACCATCACCATCATCATCAACGTCCTCATCATCATCACCACCACCATCATCATCATCATCTTCATCATCAACATCTTCATCATCATTGTCATCTCTAGGTTCCTCATCAACATCTCCATCATCATAATCTTCTTCGTTATCATCATCAACATCTCCATCATCATCATCTTCTTCATCATCATCATCATCATCATCTTCATAACCATCACCATCATCATCAACATCTTCATCATCATTGTCATCTCTAGGTCAATCATCAACATCTCCATCATCGTCATCTTCTTCATCATCATCATTACCATCATCTTCATCACCATCACCATCATCATCATCTTCTTCGTCATTATCATCATCATCTTCATCACCATCACCATCATCATCAACGTATTCATCATCATCAACATATTCATCATCATTGTCATCTCTAGGTTCCTCATAAACATCCCAATCGTCATCATCTTCAACATCATCATCATCTTCATCACCATCACCATCATCATCAACGTCTTCATCATAATCACCACCATCATCATCATGAACATCTTCATCATCATTGTCATCTCTAGGTTCCTCATCAACATATTCATCATCATCATCTTCTTCGTCATCATCATCAACATCTCCATCATCATCATCATCTTCTTCGTCATCATCAACAACATCTCCATCATCATCATCTTCTTCGTCACCATCATCATCATCTTCATCACCATCACCATCATCATCAACATTTTCATCTTCATCACCATCATCATCATCAACATCTTCATCATCATTGTCATCCCTAGGTTCCTCATCAACATCTCCATCATCATCATCTTCTTCGTCATCATCATCTTCATCACCGTCACCATCATCTTCATCACCATCATCATCATCATCAATGTCCCCATCATTATCACCATCTTCATCATCATTGTCATCTCTAGGTTCCTCATCAACATCCCCATCACCATCATCTTCTTCGTCATCATCATCTTCATCACCATCACCATCACCATCACCATCACCATCATCCTCAACGTCTTCATCATCACCACCATCTTCGTCATCATCACCATATTCATCATCATTGTCATCTCTAGGCTCCTCATCAACATCTCCATCATCATCATCTTCTTCTTCATCATCATCATCATCTTCATCACCATCACCATCACCATCATCATCAACATATCCATCATCATCACCATCACCATCATCATCAACATCTCCATCATCATCACCATCACCATCACCATAAGTGCCCGGTTGTCGATTTTGCAAATTTGACCCCAATGTGCAAAAAAGTGCACACTCCCTTACTGAGAAAAACCCTAGTTTCCAAGATGGGCCTACAAGATGACACCTGGGCCAAGCGACCAGAGGAGAGGGGCACCCCTAGCACTATCCCGACGTCCTAGATCCAACTGATTTGACGGTTTGTCAATCCGAGACACGGTCTTCATTCTACGGCTAGTTCCGTCTCGCATCCAAAAGGCCTTTAGGGACACCTGCTGGATACCTACCGGGGGCATAGAACTCCAACCGTGCAACAAAACTAGGTTCCGAGGAGTCCTTCAAGTGTGTCTAGGAAGGTTCCGAATGGGAACGCTAGCCATAAGTGCCCGATTGATGATTTTGCAAATTTGACCCCCATGTGCAAAAATTGCACACTCCCTTACTGAGCAAAACCCTAGTTTCCAAGATGGACCTACAATGTGACACTTGGGCCATGGGACCAGAGGAGAGGGGCACCCCTAACACTATCCTGACTTCCTAAAACCAATGGATTTGATGGTTTGTCGATCCGAGCCATGGTCGTCATTCTACGGCTCGTTCCATCTCGCATCCAAAAGGCGTTCAGGGACACCTTCTGGATACCTACTGGGGGCATAGAACTCAAACCGTGAATTAAAACCGGATTCCGGGGAGTCCTGCAAGTGTGTCTAGAAAGGTTTCGGCTGGGAACGCTAGCCATAAGTGCCTGGTTGATGATTTTGCAAATTTGACCCCCATGTGCAAAAATTGCACACTCCCCTACTGAGAAAAACCCTAGTTTCCTAGATGGACCTACAATGTGACACTTGGTCCATTGGAACAGAGGAGAGGGGAACCCCTAGCACTATCCCGACGTCCTGAAACCTAAAGATTCGATGGTTTTTCTATCCGAACCACGGTCATCATTCTACGGCTCATTCTGTCTCGCATCCAAAAGGCCTTCAGGGACACCTACTGGATACCTACCGGGGGAATAGGACTCCAACCGTGCAACAAAAACGTGTTCTAGGGCATCCTACAAGTGTGTCTAGGAAGGTTCTGGCTTGGAATGCTAACCACAAGTGCCTGGTGGACGATTTTGCAAAGTTGACCCTCGTGTGCAAAAATTGCAGACTCCCTTACTGAGCAAAACCCTAGTTTCCAAAATGGACCTACAAGGTGAAACCTGGGCCACGGGACCAAAGAAGAGGGGAACCCCTTGAACTATCCCGACTTCCTGAATCCAACGGAATCGACGGTTTGTCAATCCGAGCCACAAGCGTCATTCTACGGCTCGTTCCGTCTCGCATCATAAAGGGTTTCAAGGACACCTGCTGGATACATACTGGGGGCATAGAACTCCAACCGTGCAACAAAACCGGGTTCTGGGGAGTCCTGCAAGTGTGTTTAGGAAGATTCCAGCGGGGAATGATAGCCATAAGTGCTTGGTGGACAATTTTGCAAAGTTGACCCCCGTATGCAAAAAGTGCACACCCCCTTACTGAGCAAAACCCTAGTTTCCAAAATGGACCTACAAGGTGACACCTGGGCCACGGGAATGGAGGAGAGAGGCACCCCTAGCACTATCTCGACGTCCTAAATCCAACGGATTTGACGGTTTGTTGATCCGAGCCATGACAGTCATTCTACGGCTCGTTCCGTCATGCATCCAAAAGGCCTTTAAGGACATCTGCTAGATACCTATCGGGGGCATAGAACTCCAACTGTGCAACACAACCGGGTTCTGGGGAGTCCTGAAAGTGTGTCTAGGAAGGTTCCAGCTGGGAATGCTAGCCATAAGTGCTCGGTGGATGATTTTGCAAATTTGACCCCAATGTGCAAAAAATTGCACACTCCCTTACTGAGCAAAACCCTAGTTTCCAAAATGGACCTACAAGGTGACATCTGTGCCACGGGATCAGAGGAGAGAGGAACCCCTAGCACTATCCCGACGTCCTGAATCCAGCGGAGTTGATGGTTTGTCGATCCGAGCCACGACCATCATTCTATGGCTGGTTCTGTCTCGCATCCAAAAGGCCTTCAGGGACACCTGCTGGATACCTATGGGGGGCATATAACTCCAACCATGCAACAAAAGTGGGTTCCGGGGAGTCCTACAAGTGTGTCTAGGAAGGTTTCAGCTGGGAATGCTAGCCATAAGTGCTTGGTGGATGATTTTTCTAAGTTGACCGCAATGTGAAGGCCATGCCAATATTGCTCAAGGGGGCCATTTCTCATCCGGAGTCCCCCGGGCATGCGTGGCCACCGTGGATAGGTCCACAATGGCCACATGGACTAGTGGGAGCTGACGGAATCCAAGTCCGCTCGCCGGTTTGGGTTCCGTGCCCTTGGAGCAAATCCTCAAAGTGTCCCTAAATGGAATCGGGGTTCCTGATTAGAATTCCTGCAACACCCAAACCGTGGCTCCGTTCGTGAATCCTTAAATTTCGGTAGGTCCGGGGCACCAGGATTCCGCCAGCAGACCCCCCATGGTGTGTCGCCAACCCTCGAAAATGGTGCCAATGAGCCATCTCCAGAGCTAGGGTTTTGCTCAATGAGGGCCATTCTAAATTCACTCAAGGGGGCCATTTCTCGCCTGGAGGCCCTTGGGCATGCGTGGCCACTGTGGATAGGTACAAAGTTGCCACGTGGACCTGGGGGAGCTGACGGAATCCAATTCCGCTAGCTGGTTTGGGTTCCGTGCCCCCGAAGCAAATCCTCAAAGTGTCCCCGAATGGCCCTGCGACGTCAACCTAGAATGCCCGTAACACCCAAACCATGGCTCCGTTCGCGAATCCATCGATTCGGGTGGGTCTAGGATGCCAAGTTTCAGCTATGCCCCCCCCCATAGCATTCCGCCAACCCCAGGAAATGGTGCCAATGAGCCATCTCCGGAGCTAGGGTTTTTCTCAGTGAGGGCCATTCCAAATTCGCTCAAGGGGGCCATTTCTCGCTTGGAGGCCCCCAGGTGTGCGTGGCGACTGTGGACAGGTCCACAATAACAACATGGACTTGTGGGAGCCAATAGAATCCAAGTCCACTCACCGGTTTGGGTTCCGTGCCCCAAGAGCAAATCCTAAAAGTGTCCCCGAATGTCTTCGGGGTGCCCAACTAGAATGCCCGCAACACCCAAACCGTGGCTCCGGTTGCGAATCCGTCAATTCCAGTGGGTCTAGGGAGTCAGGTTTCTGCTAGGGGACCCTCGACAGCATGCCTCCAACCCCCAGAAATGGTGCCAATGAGCCATCTCTAGAGCTAGGGTTTTTCTCAGTGAGGGCCATTCCAAATTCGCTCACGCGTGCCATTTCTCGTCCGAAGGCCCCCGAGCGTGCATGGCCACCGTGGACAGGTGGACTGTCCACCTGTCCACGGTGGCCACGCACGCCTGGGTACCTCTGGACGAGAAATGGCACCCTTTAGCAATATTTGAAAGGCCTTCACTGAGCAAAACCCTAGCTCCCGAGATGGCTCATTGACACCATTTTTGGGGGTTGGTAGCACGCTGTGGGGGATCTCCTAGCAGAAACCTGGTGCCCCCGGACCCACCGGAATCGACGTATCCACGAACGGAGCCATGGTTTGGTTGCTACGGGCATTCTAGTCGGGAACCTTGGGACCATACGGGGACACTTTGAGGATTTGCTTCGATGGAACGGAACCCAAACCGGTGAGCGAAGTTGCATTCTGTCGACTCCCATAGGTCCACGTGGCCACTGTGGACCTGTCCACGGTGGTCACGCATGCCCAGGGGCCTCCGGACGAGAAATGGCCCCCTTGAGCAAGATTGGCATGACTTTCACATTGGGGTCAAATTTGCAAGATCATCGACCGGGAACTTACGGCTAGCGTTCCCAACTGGAACCTTCCTAGACACACTTGCACGACTCCCCGTAACCCATTTTTGTTGCATGGTTGGAGTTCTATGCCCCCGGTAGGTATCTAGTAGGTGTCCCTGAAGGCCTTTTGGATGCGAGATGGAATGAGTCGTAGAATGACGACCATGGCTCGGATCAACAAACCATTGAATCCGTTGGATTAAGGACATCGGGATAGTGTTAGGGGTTCCCCTCTCCGTTGGTCCCGTGGTCAAGGTGTCACCTTGTAGGTCCATTTTGGAAACTAGGGTTTTTCTCAGTAAGGGAGTGTGCAATTTTTGCACATGGGGGTCAACTTTGCAAAATCGTCTACCGGGCAGTTATGGCTATCATTCCCAGCTGGAACCTTCCTAGACACACTTGCAGGACTCCCCGAAACCCGGTTTTGTTGCACAGTTGGAGTTCTATGCCCCAAGTAGGTATCGAGCAGGTGTCCCAGAAGGCCTTTTGGATGTGAGCCGGAAGGAGCCGTAGAATGAAGACCATGGCTTGGATCGAAAAACGGTTGAATCCTTTGGATTCAGGATATTGAGATAGTGCTAGAGGTGCCCCTCTCCTCCGGTCCCGTGGCCCAGGTGTCACCTTGTAGGTCCATTTTGGAAACTAGGGTTTTGCTTAGTAACGGAGTGTGCAATTTTTGCACACGGGGGTCAACTTTGCAAAATCATCCGCCAGGCACTTATGGCGATCGTTCCCAGCCGAAACCTTCCTATACACACTTGCAGGATTCCCTGGAACTCAGTTTTGTTGCACGGTTGGAGTTCTATGCCCCAGGTAGGTATCCAGCAGGTGTCCCTGAAGGCCTTTTGGATGCAAGACAAAATGAGCCATAGAATGACGACCATGGCTTGGATCAACAAACTGTCGAATCCGTTGGATTCAGGACGTTGGGATAGTGCTAGGGGTGCCCCTCTCCTCCGATCTCATGGCCCAAGTGTCACATTTTAGGTCCATCTTGAAAACTAGGGTTTTGCTCAATAAGGGAGTGTGCAATTTTTGCACATGGGGGTCGACTTTGCAAAATCGTCGACTAGGCACTTATGGTGATGATGATGATGATGGTGGTAATGATGGAGACGTTGATGATGATGGTGATGGTGATGGTGATGAAGATGATGATGATGGAGATGTTTATGAAGAACCTAGAGATGACAATGATGATGAAGATGTTGATGATGATGATGATGGTGATGATGGTGAAGGCGTCGATGATGATGGTGATGGTGATGAAGATGTTGATGGGGAACCTAGAGACGACAAAGATGATGAAGATGTTGATGATGATGATGATGATGGTGATGATGATGCTGATGAAGACATTGATGGTGATGGTGATGGTGATGGTGATGGTGATGAAGATGATGATGACGAAGAAGATGGTGATGATGGGGATGTTGATGAGGAACCTAGGGATGACAATGATGATGAAGAGGTTGATGATAATCTTGATGGTGGTGATGATGAAAATGTTGATGATGATGGTGATGGTGATGAAGATGATGATAAGGATGATGAAGAAGATGATGATGAGGAACCTAGAGATGACAATGATGATGAAGATGTTGATGATGATGAAGATGGTGATGATGATGGTGATGGTGATAGTGATGAAGATGATGATGATGAAGAAGATGATGATGATGGGGATGTTGACGAGGAACCTAGAGATGACAATGATGATGCAGATGTTGATGATGATGGTGACGAAGATGACGACAATGAAGAAGATGATGACGAGGAACCTAGAGATGACAATGATGATGAAGATGGTGATGATGATGAAGACGTTGATGATGATGGTGATGGTGATGAAGATGATGATGACGAATAAGATTTTGATGAGGAACCTAGAGATGACAATGATGATGAAGATGTTGATGATGATGATGATGGTGATGATGATGAAGATGTTGATGATGATAGTGATGGTGATGGTGATGGTGATGGTGATGGTGATGAAGATGATGATGATGAAGAAGATGATGATGATAGGGATGTTGATGAGGAACCTAGAGATGACAATTATGATGAATATGTTGATGATGATGGTGATGGTGATGGTGACGAAGATGATGATGACGAAGAAGATGATGATGAGGAACCTAGAGATGACAATGATGATGAAGATGTTGATGATGATGATGATGGTGATGACATTGATGATGATGGTGATGGTGATGGTGATGAAGATGATGACGACGAAGAAGATGATGATGAGGAACCTAGAGATTAAAATGATGATGAATATGTTGATGATGATGATGATGATGGTGATGGTGATGAAGACGTTGATGATGATGGTGATGGTGATGGTGATGGTGATGAAGATGATGATGGAGATGTTGATGAGGAACCTAGAGATGACAATGATGATGAAGATGTTAATGATGATGGTGACAATGATGGAGACGTTGATGATGATGGTGATGGTGATGGTGATGAAGATGATGATGATGGAGATGTTGATGAGGAACCTAGAGATGAAAATGTTGATGTAGATGTTGATGTAGATGTTGATGATGATGATGATGGTGATGATGATGAATACGTTGATGATGATGGCGATGGTGATGAAGATGATGATGATGAAGTTGTAGGTCTAAAGCAACTTCTAAATCATTGACATGAGTGAGGTAGGTTTGCTTAGGAAACCCTAGGAGTTATATGGTAGGGATCATGAAGATATAACCAATGGTGAAGATAAGGGAAGATACATGGCTAGAGTTTGCATGAGAAGAGATTATTTCCTCTATTTAATAGAATGTGTAATTCTCATCATAAATGTGTCCTAAAGCGAAGCTATTAATTGTCATAATTGTAAGGAATCTATCATACTAGTATACCCACTTGGAGTCCAAATACCCCCTAATGAGGGTACATGTGGTGGTTCACGGATTCTAGGGCTAGATTAGGTTTCTAGGATTCTAGATCAGTTTTCGAGGGTTAGATTAGTGTTTCTAGGGTTAGTTTAGGTTTCTAGGACTAGATTAGGTTTATAGTATTCTAGCTTAGTTTTCTAGTGTTAAATTACTGTTTCTAGAGTCAGTTTAGCTTTCTAGGATTTCTAGGGCTAGATTAGGTTTGTAGGGTTATATTAGTGCTTCTAGGGCTAGACTAAGTTTCTAGGGATAGATTAGGTTTCTAAACATTAATGACAAAGGGTAAAATGATGACATGGTAGATGGATGTATCTCTATGTATGTATCTCCATGTATGTATTTATGTATCTCTATGTATCTCTATGTATGTATGCATGTATGTATGGCAAAGACATGTATGTATGTATGTATCAACAAAAAATGCATGTACCAACAAAATAACATAAAACTACACATACCTCAAAGTAGAACATAACATTCTTTGATGCAATTCTTTCTCGTATATAAATTTGATTGGCCTCATTCAATAAATCCATCTGGATCCTCTCTGTCGCTAATTATCTCCATCAATCTCTCATGCTCTGAATGAGGCAGGTAATAGCATACCTAGGTTGAGCTCTTGCTTGACATTGTCTGAAGATGGATGTTTGTGCCAACGATCAAGTTTACGAAGTGATACACCACTGAACCTGGTTTGTAATCCATTAATACATGCCCACTAGTCTTTCTTGACTTCCCATCTAGTGTAAGATATTCCCCCTTAACCACCATCGAGCCAATAGGAAATTCAATTCCTTCATCATTCATTAATGATGCGTAGAGGGTTTTCTTACCTTGGATGCACCGTGCCAACCAATAATCCGTGCCCCATTCATTGTCTTTTGGGGAAACAACTGCGTATATGTGTCCTGGTTGTACAAGATCTGAGATATGGTCGTAGTCTGTCGAAATCACTGACAGACCCTCCTCTAACTGGGTTCTTTCAACAACTGCACGTTGTTCTACTACAAGTGACACACGATCCCATTCATCAACCTAGTCCATGCATTCGCATTCATCCCATTCACCACTACTGCAAGGGATGCAAAAGCATGCAATCTTTCACGTCCATATTTCAAATAAGGATTTGTTTGAGCTTCGAACTGAATGAAATCCATGTGTTCCTTGTACTGTTCCACAACTATAGGAACGCGATCGATCTATGTCAACCACTCACCAAAAATTTATTACCACACGTCCTGCCACTGATGATGTTTGTTGATCTCTTACTCGGTCTGAAAATGTTGCAGAGCACCATTGAACTATGGATTTTGCATCTCGGATATGAGGTTCCCTGTCAAACCTTATCTCTCCCCTTCGTAGTGCGGTCTTGATGCATGCACTGGCCCCGGCCCCATCATGCTCGCCTTTGTCATGCCCGGTCTCAAAATAGTTCCAGATATGTGGCACACTATAAGTCTTATGCAAAATACTCATCCATTGGAATACTCTGGCATTAACTGGCCCGCACAACCATTTGACCATATCCAATGCTAATCCATCTGTATATCTCTCTCCTTCAACTGATCATAGAAAATTCGAAAACAATGTTGCACATAATGCAGATCATGGGTTCTATCATCACTTATGTAAAAGTTTGTCTCCTTCAGTGTTATCCTCTTGTCATTGCTGCTCTCTGGCCCATGCCTATACATAATATGTACCATGATGTTGAATTGGTCTGAATGGTAGTATTGACTTTGGATTTCATTTTGTGGCTGAAGGGTGTAATTTTCTGCAAAATCCACAATTGACACTATGGTTCCAATATGAAATGTGTCCCCGCATTTTCTATACTGCTCATCTTGCCATCGCGCTACATGCACATGTTGAACATACTGCTCCGTTTTCTCGTAGAACTCCGTCAAGAAGTCACACACCGGTACCTATTACCATGAAAACAAGGGAAATATTACAATGTGGCCTTTGGAAAAATGTATATGTCATAAATTGAACGTGTAATATGAAAAATATGCAATATTCATTTGTACCTGTGACTTCACTAATGCAATATTTTTACTTTCCCTGGCACTGTCTAATTGATAGGTTATGTACTTGAAGCTCTGCATCTCCATGCCCATCCTGCCAAATTCGTGCTCCTTGCTTTCATGAATGCAACGGTTCAAAAGAGAAAACCCACTGCACCTAGAATATGTTCCATATAGACATGATTTTTCATAATATTTTTGTCCTTTGGGCCTTGGACACATGATGTTGTGGATAAAGTCTCTTGATGCATTCGGTGGTAGTATGGATCCATTGCAGCCCTGCACAATGTTAGTATGCAAATCACAAAATATGTGTTTATATGTGTCATAATAATATTCATATTCTATATGGTATCTACAACAGCATGTGTTTCGATCAATGCATATACAAACGTACCATGGTTTGAATTTATCAAAGGACCTTTGGCCCAGGTTCAATTGTGTGTGCTCATTCCTGAATCTCTCATAGAGTTCAGTCTGTGTGGTGTAAAGGAAGTGTTTCACATGGGGTTCATGTTCAGTAGAACCTTTTCTCAGCTCTAGCACGTCTCTTTGGTTTGATGAAGGTCTTGTATGATCATGCCAAAACTTTTGTACTAACTCCTTAACAGTATCAATTAGCTTCCTATCTGCACGAGGAAACCTACCAACAAAATCCCAACAATCGTTTCCTCCCGGAGTGTCAATATTTTCTCTTATAACAGAGTACTTTTTAATAGTTTTTCTATTTAATTTGAGTATGTGAGAAGTGTGTGATAGCAGGCAACGTTGCCTTGTGGACTTGCTTACAACCGATTCCACTAAAACACAATGAGCTGCACAAAGATCTTTTGCGAGACGTCTTCCCAATCGCATTAAATGCAGATTGGATATTTCTAACAATATGACTTCTAGCCTCTAAACTTTTAACCATCTTTATGCCCAAAATTCTCCTAACAACAGCTAAACAACGTAACTTTAACAAACATAGTAATAATTGACATTTACCTACATCACCTTTGGATTCAAAATATTCTTTGACAATTTTGTTGCATTGCCATTCGATAGTGCGTTTTGGCAACTTACCTTCAAGCCCCGACATAGCACTTTTATCCACATGAATACGTCTAGGCGTTCTTATTCTTACACTGGACAGTCGAGGTAGGGAGGGTGGACATGAGACATCATGAATACCAGAGCTTGTTTGTTGTGGTGCTTCGCTCACAGATTGGGACATAATGGGAGTGTGGTCGACATGGTTGTGGTTTTCTTTGGGATATTGCAAATTAAGCAAGGATTGTATGTCCATCTCTACACATGCAGCATCTCCCAAAATTCTTGTGTCATGAGGAACTTCAGCATGACTCATTGATGGATTGTTGGTTGGAGATTGTGTTGATGTTGGAATTTGAGTTGGGTCCATTAGACGCGACCGCTTTACCTGTGGTTCTAAACAAGAGGTTGTCATGTCAACAAATGTGTTAGGATCAGTGGCAGGATCCGGGTCAATGATAGGACCATGTCTCAATCTTTCCATTCCCAACCTGGCCTTTTCTCTTAAATCATTGACCTTTTCAATGGGAAGATTCCTTCTATATTTTTTTTGCGTTGCATGAGTTTCTCATCTCCAAAAGTCTCTTTAACAAAACTATCAGGCCTACCCCTACAAAATAAACAACAAATAAGATATTAGTGCCATTATACAATGAACTTGACACATTCCAACATAACTTTCCACTTTACAAATTAACACATACAACTACAAACTATGTTGGTTTAGTTGTGTTCGAATGAACATCATTATCCCTTATAATTCCAATCAATATAGATGATGGTTGGCCAAGTGTAGAGTGGTGAAACTAGTGTCTTGCCTAGCCATGAATTCATAAAAATTATGGTAGTAACATCCTACAACAGAGATGGCTAGAGATGCCTTGGGACTCTAGTTTGATAGTTTTTCTACATCAAATAATGTAAAGAGAATAAGTTTACTAATTACACAATGAGGAGGTTTCAAATTCCCCCAAGGAATTCTTATTGGTTTACATCATTATTTTCACCTTAATTAGTGGCATTTTTTGCTTTATCCCTTAATATTATCAATTCTAAATTTTGCACCTAGTTTGATTGCTTTGTCTTCATAATGGAATGGTATATCCTTCCATTTGAGGCAATGTCCTTTACCATCATAAATTACTAGGTTATATAACACCTCAAGGAGTTGAATAAACAACAACAAACTATTTCCTTATCTATAAACCTTGAGATGATAGAACACGATTTTGAGTTTAAAATACCCATGGTTGAATTCAACAATGCATCACAATAGAATGAATGTATACTTTGTATTGTGCAAAACCTTAAGGAGGATGAAAAGGTTTCTAACAAGGATCATGGTCTTGGGAAGGGTGATTAGGGGGAATAAATTTGACCTTTCAATGTGCAATATCTAGGGTAGGGAGGTGTTGTAAAGTGGGGAACTAGGGACTGTACCAATGATCATGTTGGATAGAGCATGAAGTGGGAAAGTCTTGGTTTTTGGAAAAAAAATCATTATTATAGGTGAGGGGATATTGTAAGGATGGTAAATATGGATGAATATTATCATATTTCGATTCACAGAGAAAGGAAAGGTTCATATACTTACATATATCCTCCTTCCATACAATGGTATTGAATAAGAGATGAGAGAGTTGAGGTTTTGTGAATTATTTGAAGTGATATTTTTAGTCATGTTTAGTGAGTGTGTAGTATTTTTTTCTAGCATAATATGAGGTGAAAAGAACAAAATTAACTTGGGAACTAATTACACAATGAGGAGGTTTCATACTTCACCTTGTCTAGTGTTCATATGAGTTTTTTTAGATTTGAACTTGGGAATTCTTCTTGTCAAATTCATTGTTGTCTATTCATGGATATTGCTGTAGGAATATGATAAAAACAAAAAGGCATGGGAGAATCTCAAATCTTGTGAATGAAAAGAATTATTTACAATTCACCATACCTATAGAAATGATCTCCACTTGTCATGGAAACTGGTAGCTTGAATGTATCCACTAGATTCCAAGACCACTGAAGATGTTTGTTAGATTCCAAGGGTGATTTTGTGACCAATAGATCAATGAGTGTCCAAAATATCAATGAGTGTGAGCCAATAAGAAACCTGTAAGAACCCGCCGAAGAAATGAAACCCGTGTTTTTTGGTAGAATTCCCGGGAAACAGAGAACTCTGTTTTTTTTTTAACTAGTAAAAGGCACGCGCACGCGTGCTTAAACGCGCACATGCGTATTTTTAGCACTACATGTCACTAGCGCGCACGCGCTAAAACACGTGCATGCACCTCTGTATAACGTTTACACCATTTATTCCCCAACGTTTACACCATTTAATGCCAAACCTTCCCACACTTCGAAAATATTTGC